>JBDJHY010572475.1:0-16644 GCA_039654485.1 Withania somnifera
ACTAAGGGATGGTTTCATTTTTGTGAGTTATAATATAAATTTTTGTCATAGGACTTTTTAAGAGAGTAAAATTAGTGGTCATTTTAGCTAAAAATAGTTTAGACTATTAAATCTTAAGGTGGAATTCTCTAGTTCTTAATGTTGTAGTTGATAGTGTTCTATACTCAGATTTTTTTATCTAGTTTGGGCTTAAAAATTTATTAGGAGAGGTAAAATTTGAGTGAGCCTCAACCCTTTAAATATTTTTTTAAAGGATCTTTCCTTGCACTCCTTCAAGGGGTCTAGAACGTTTTGGAGAGCTTAGTTTGGTTTCTCTCTTGAGTTTTATGCTTTCCCTCTTGAGTTTTATGCTTTCCAGGCAATCTAGTTTTCTTATCTTTGATCCTGCTCCTAAAAGGTATATTACTATCCTTACATATTTATTTTACCTATTTTCTTCCTTAATCGCTTATTTGTGGTGTTTGTTTCTTAAAATGTGGTTTATAGCCTTTTCCTATGCTCATGGTCGACTAGACTTTTTTGTTAGTGTATCCTATTTTGATTTGTCCCTAACCTTAGTTTATAGAGGGCTTAGGAGGTGTTTTTAGTGTAATGTCCTTGAATCTTCTATGTACTATTTTCTCTGATGATTTTGAACTAATTATATCATTTTCTGATAATATTAGTTGGCATGGCTATATTTTGGGATTAATAGCTCTACTTAACAATAAAATAACTGATTTTCATGGTTGTTAATATTGAATATCTGAACTTGCTTATTTGAAACTGGTTTTATATGGTAATCTTGGTCTAATCTTAGTATTCTTGATTATGTTAACTAATATGATCATTTTTTAGCAGTCTTTAATATTTTTACTATGTTAGCTTATATATCTAGTGTCTATGTTTTTTTGGGTAATTCTGTGGCCTGACTACTGATTGTTCTGTGCTCTTTTCTTATGAAAAATTGATATTTCATACCTTTAGCCCTAAGAATTTTTTTCATAAACTTATTTTCAAAATCAATGGCTAAAAGTATTAAAGGTTGCCTATTTGATGAGTGGGGTAAAGGGAGTCCTTCATAGTGCTATTTGATCCCTTTTTTTTAAGGTTATCTTAGAGTGATCACCTTGACACCCAAATATCATAAATTAAAACCAGCTGAGCCCACCCTATACTCTTATTTCTAAAACTATCCCTAGACGATCTTTTATTTTCTAAATGTGTTTTGTGGAGTCATTTTTTTAGTTTCAAAAGGCTTTAAAAAGAAGTGAAAGGCTTAGTCTTGTTTGCTTCATCCCTCCTTTTCAAATAATGCACAATGACTATTGAGAGTACAAGGCAAGGAGAAGATTTGTGAGATGAAACTTAGGAAATTTGTTACTTGTTTCCCTATCCTAGGAACCTACTTTTCAAGGATGCCAAAATAAGCAATATGAGTTGATATGGGTTCAACTCATCTCTAAGGAGTCCAAAGTTATGATTTTTCAAAAGGCTGAAGGACAGAGGATATTTAAATATCCTCCCCACTATTTTCTAAGTGAAATAAAGGTTAAAGTTCACTTTTTAAAGTTCTGACATTGTTTTGTTTATGTTGTACCATTATACTTGCATGTGCTCTTGAATAATTGCCTATATAATATTGTAACCTAATTTTTATGTGTTCTGTGACTGGTTGAGCAGCATATGTAAGTTAGTTTATTATAAAAATTTTGCTTATTCTTAACATGAAGATAAAACTTGAAATTGAGTGGTTAATAGGTAGGCTTTCAAGGTTTATTAGACTATGTTTACTGACCTCATGCTAAGTCATATGCAATGTTAAAATCATGAGATGTCAAGAATCACTTGATATGTGTTAAACCTATATTGTTCCTTATTCATATGTCTGTATTTATTCACTATGTCTGTTACATGCTTTATTACCTAAGTTAACTAACTCCAATATGATCACTAGTGTAACTTCTCAGTTTATATGATGGTCTGATTCAATAAACTAATGTTAAAACTGAATAATAATTCTATATTGCGGTGATCATAGCCTATTGTATTTCCTATTATGTCTATGCTTGGTACTTGTTTGATTATGGCCTGCAATTAGACCTTAGTGCTATTTATACATCCATCTTGGTGGCTGTCTAATAAAGTTCCAATTTGATCAGGTATAACTTTAATATCCCATACTTTGATCGATCTACAAATACTGTATCTGAGCTTAGACAACTGAAAATTTTCTCCCATATAGCCACGAGTCAAGTCACGACTTGTAAAAGGGTTCCACGAGTCGTAGACTGACTTGACTAAGAAAGGAACAAAAAACTGATATGTCTTCAATACCATGATTAGGTATTAAGAGTCGTGGAGGGAGTGTATGAGTGGTACTGCCGCTCCTACATCCGTATGTTACCAAACTCCAGAAACTATTCCATTGTTCCTCAAGTCATAGACTGGACCTACCAGTCGTAGGTCCACCTATTTATGTTTCTAGTAACTCTCCAGAAACTTACAATGTTGAGTCTAGGATTCCATGATAGGAACCATGAATAGTTCTCCCATATTACGAGTCGTAGGGTGACTAATAGGTCGCTGTGGCCAGATTTCCTATTTTATTAATTAGGGTCCTTTTGTAATTTCCAATATTTTCTAGGCCTAGTCTAATGTTGTTTGGGATTTTAAATACTACATTATATAATACCTAAGCCTTTATTCCATTCATATTTTTTATAATGAAGAAAAGTAAGGTGTTTTTTTCAAACTTCTTCAAAGAGGCAAAACTAGGTTTTTTCATAGAGATTTCTCTATAGCAACTTGATTGTTGATTTTTCTCCATCAAAGTACTTCAAATCAAGCAGGCAGACTTTCAAAAAGGACTCCTTTCATCCTTCTTCTCAATAAACCCCTTTCTAAATAAGGTTTTGAAGATGTAGAAGCATGCTAGGGTTCTTGTTTAATTCTATAAACAATAATTCCTTGAAGTAATGATTTACTTAATGTTTTTGAGTTATAATTATGAAGTTTTCATGATGTTTATTTAATGATGAAGGTCCTCACAAGTTAGAATATTTTTCAAATTGAAGTAAAAGAAATAAAGAAGCATTGCAGTATGAATTGAGCATTGTTTTCAAGGCTTACTCTTAAAACCTGTATTGAACATTAAAGTGTCATAATTACTTGACTTTTACTTGATTTTGAGTATGAATGTGAAGAATGTATAAATTGACTAATTGAAGTAAAGGCTGAGAGTAAAATTGACAATGAAGTGTCAAGTTGATATTTTTATAAAGAGTCTTAACCAATTGTTGTTTTAAATGATGTTTTTGGCTTGTGGTTCCATTAAGGGTGTTCCAGTAGTGTAAAGTGTTGATCTGTAGTTTGATTTATGATTCCATTGAGGGTGTTCCATTAAGTCAAGAGTATTGAGTGTTGATATTGATGTTTTATGAGAGGAGTATTAACACCGAGGCTGGCATGAGATCCCAATACCCACTAACATACATAGCCACCATAGGGTATTATTTTATACCGCTCAGTTGTACCTAGAGTGTCTTGTTGGATCTACTAGGAGAGAATGTCTCATCCTATTGCGGGGTATGAGAATCCCTACACAAAGGATAATATATGGATTTCATAACTATATGTTTTGAGGTATATCGGTTATAGAAACTCCCAAATGAAAGTAAAGTTGAGCGTTTTGAAAGAGAGAGAAAATGCATGTTTTTAACTAGGTCTTTATCATTTGTTAAAAAATGATGATTGGAGTTATATTAACTGACTTTACTTGAGATATGAGCTTTTTAACTATTTTTATTATAAACAACTAAATTGCTTATTTGATTTAGAGATGAAGTTGAGATTTATTATCATGCACTACATAATACTTATCATTACACCGTATATCCTATTTTTTACCTGCTCACATACTCAATACATGTCTTGTGTACTAATTCTACTCTTGTTGCACGTATTTAATCCTATGTAGATATTTCCAGCCATCTGGATGTTTGAGGTTGTCACTACTTGCATTCCTAGAAGATTAGTAGATTGCTGAGACCTCATAGTATTCGAGGGAAAGCTATGGAAATTTGATTATTTTAGTTACTAGAGTTGAGACTTTAGCTTTACTTATTTATTGTTTCATTTATTAGAGATTAGCTAGTACATTTTTGTGCTAGCAGTCCACTATTTAGCTAGTAGAGGCTTTTAGACTTAGCAGTATGGTTTGAGACTTGAGTTTACCTATTCATTGTGAGATTATTTATTGATTATTGTGAGGTTACCATTATACTTCTAATATTTATTTATATTTCTTCCACTTAGTGATATTAGTATATTTTTTCCATGATACAAATGGTTTTTCCTAGGTTGTTAGAATAACATATCGACTAAGGATGTTTGTAGTGCATAAGGGATGAGCTCCGAGGCGTGAAAAGATTGGTATCAGAGCATTAAGTTATAGAATCCTAGGAGATTTCTAAAAGCCAATGTTGGGAAAAATCTCAGTTACAGGTTTGACTGCATCACATCTGTGATTGAGAAGATACTAAACGTTTAGGAAAAGTTTCCCTTTATTGATGTTCTATTTTGTGCTTTGGATTTTAACTCTGAGATGTTCTTAGTTCTGAATCTTCTTTTATCTATTTCAAATTAATTATTCCTCCACAATAATTAGATCACCACCTGGGAACAAACACCAACATAGTTAATCTCCACCACTTCTAGAGGTACAACTACTAACAAATATTACCATTGCAGAGTTACACAACATGATGCTTATGATGGCCCAGTAAGTAATGACTTAGGCTCAGCAGCTAGTTCAAGTTCCCTTGGTTAAACCAATTGCTCTTTATGGTGGAGTTGTATGGGTGAGGGAGTTCATGAGGTTGAGTCCTCTGAAATTCCATGGTTCGAGGGTTGTTGATGATCTAGAGAACTTTATTAAGGAGTACAATCGAATTTGTGACTTGATGAGGGTTATGGATGTAGATAAGGTTGACTTGGCACCTTATTAGTTGAAGAATGTTGCTAGATCATTGTTTTATTTGTAGAGGAAGAACAGGGGAGTAAGAGATACTCCACCATCTTGGGATGATTTTGAGACAATATTTATGGGTCGATTCTTTCTAGAGAGAAGAGGCAGGAGAGGTTTTTTGAGTTTTTGAGTTTGGATCAAGGGTCAATGTCTTTGTTTGAGTACGAAATAAGATTCATAGTTTTTTTAGGCATACACCTGAGATAATCATTGACATGTAAACCTGGATGGATATGTTCATGTCAACCTTTCTCCTTATTTATTCCAGGGTGGAGGAGTAGCTATGCTTAGTAGTAAGATGAATATTTGTAGGTTGATAGTTCATCTTGAGTAGATTATGAAGGATAAAATGAAGCTCGAGGGAGTCATCAGAGTAAAAGGTCTAAGACTAGTCGTCCTGAGTTTAGTAACCTAAGTCTAGTGGGTTCAAATAGTAGCAGCAAAATTTTAAGGGATCATCTCTTTCTTTTCAAAGCTTCCAACCTCTGAAGGGTCATCAGAGTAGGCAATCTTAGTCAAGTTAGCAGAGTGGTGCTCTTATCTGTCCGAAGTATGGTAAGGGCCATTCCAGTTAGTTGTTTTAGGAAGAATGGTTGTTATAGGTATTTCCAGGTTGGTCACAGTCTTTGATATTGTCCTCGAGGAGTTGGTATTATTATGGGTTTCCAAGACATAGACAGAGAGATTATCCTACTATTAAGTAGGGTGGTGCCAGACCTCAAAGTAAACCAATAATATGCTAGCCTCACTAAGGTGCTTCTACTTCAACTAATGGCATCCATCACCAAAAGCATTTATATGCTTTGGGTTCTCGTCAGAATTAGGAGAAATAAGCTAATATGGGGACAAGTATATTGAGAGTTTATAAGGTGGATGTAGATACATTGTTAGACCCTAGAGAAACTCTTTATTTTATATCTGCGTATATTTATAGACAATTTGGTATAGATCCTGGATTTTTATCATGAGTCTTTTATTATTTCTACACTAGTTGGTGATTCTTCTCTAGCTGAGACAGTCTACAACAGTTGTCCTATTTTCGTTTTGGGGGTGGTTGTTCATGTTGATTTGAATGAGTCAGATATGGTAGATTTAAATGTTATTCTAGGCATATATTATCTCTATTAACTTCATGGTACTTCTAACTCTAGGACTAGAGTTCTCTATTTTCAGCTTCCTAATAGACCATCCTTGAGTGAGAGGGTAGTAGAGCTATTCCTTAGGGTAGATTTATTTCTTGTTTGAAGTATAGAAAGATGATTGCTAAGGGGTGCTTTATTATTTGGTTCGTGTCCAGGACTTTGATTCAGAAACTCCTAATATCCAGTCTATCCTGGTACTCTTAGAGTTTCTTGATGTATTTCCTAAGGATTTACCTAGAGTCCCACCGGATAGAGAGAAAAAATTTGGTATAGAAAATTTTCAACGCACTCATCCTATTTCTAATCTACCATATAGGATGAAACCGATTGAGATTAGAGAGTTAAAGATCAATTAACCAATCTTTTAGAAAAGGTGTTAATCCATACAAATGTGTCTCCTTAGGGTGCTCCTATCTTGTTCATGTGCAAGAAACATGGTTTCCTAATGTGCATTGATTACCGTTAGTTGAACAAAGTCACAATCAAGAATAAGTATCCCATTTTGAGGATTAATGACTTGTTCAATCAGCTGCAAGGTGCTAGCTACTTTTCTAAGATTAATCTTTATTTTGGGTATAATCGGCATAAGGTCAGATAGTCAAGTGTTCCTAAGACATATTTTCGCACTCGTTATGGTCATTTTGAGTTTTTGGTCGTGTATTTTGTTTTAACTAATTCTCATAAAGCTTTCATGGACCTCATGAATAGGGTTTCCAAGCCCTACTTAGACTTATTTGTGATTATATTTATTAATGACATTTTTATTAACTCCAGATGTGATAAGGAGCATGAAAGCCACATTTGAGTTCTTCTTCAAATCCTTAGAGAGCTCAAGATTTATGATAAGTTTTATAAGTATGAGTTTTGGATTCAATCAATAGCCTTTCTTAGTTATATAATTTCCAGAGAGGGTATTTGGGTAGATTCCTAAAAGATTGATTCTGTCCAAAATTGGCTGAGACCTAGATATCCATACTTTTATGGGTCTTACTGGGTATTACTGTAGCTTTTTATAGGACTTATCTTCCATTGCCGCTCCTTTAACCCATTTGACTCAAAAGAAGGTGATGTTTGAGCAGTCTGATGCTCGTGAGAAGAGATTCCAGGAGTTGCTGGCTAGGTTGACATCTACTCTAGTGTTGATATTTTCTGAGGGTTCGAGGGTTGTTTGTGTATTATGATGCTTTGAGAGTTGTTCTAGGTGTTTTTATGAAGAATAGTAAGAGGGTAGCATATGCTTTGAGAAAGCTTAATACTCATGAGAAGAGTTATCCTACCCATGATCTTGAGTTGGAAGCTATGGTGTTTGCATTAATATTGTGGAGACACTACTTGTATGGAGTGCATATAGATTTCTTCACTGATCATAAGAACATACAACATCTGTTTGATCAGAAGGATTTGAATCTTCGACATAGGAGATGGCTTGAGTTGTTAAAGGATTATGCCATGATTGTGATCTATCATCAAGGAAATGCTAATATAGTGGTTGATGCCCCTAGCAGGTTATCTTTGGATAGTCTATCGCATGTTAAGGAGAGTAACAGTGAGTTTTCTAGGGAGGTGCATAGGCTCGTACACCTTGGCTTTAGATTGATGGATTTTGAGGATGGTTCTATGCTTGCTCATAATGCTTTTGAGTCATCTCTAGTTGTACAGGTAAAAGAGAAGCAAGATTGCAATCGGATTCTAGTTTAGCTGAAAGATGCAGTCCAAAAAAAGAAAGTCCTCATTTTCTCTAAAAGAGGAGATGGGGTTCTTCAATATCAAGATGGCCTGTGTGTTCCAACAACTGATAGTTTGAGAGAGAGGATTATGCAAGAGACTCATAGTGTCTGGTATTCTATTCATCTTTGAGATACCAAGACGTATAAAGATTTGCAAGAGGTGTATTACATGTAAGGTAGGAAGAGGTACATATCCAAATTTGTAGCTAAATTTCCTAATTGTTAGTAAGTGAAAGTAGAGAACCATAGGCCACTTGATAGATGCAACAATTTGTGATTCTGACTTGGAAATAGGAAGTGAATAATATGGATGTTTTCACTGGTTTACCATTAGCCGATAGGTATGATTCCATATGGGTTATACTAGAATGAATGACTAAGTTTTCTTACTTCCTACTGTCTACAATAGTTATTTGATAGAGCACAATGGTAAAATTGATTTTCACCATATTATTCGCATGCATAGTGTGTGCTTCTTTGACTATTATTTCACACAGAGGTCCACAATTTACATCTCAGTTTTTGAGATCTTTCCATAGGGGTCTTGGTACTCAAGTTCCTTTGAGCGCCGATTTTTATCCAAAGACAGACGGTCAGAAAGAGAGATCTATTAAGACTTTGGAGGATATGATGAGGACGTCTGCAATTGATTTCAAGGGTAAGTAAGTTGAATACCTGTCTTTGATTGAGTTTCCATACAACAAAAACTATCATTGGAGTACACAAATGGCTCTATTTAAGGAAATATATAGTGAGGAAGCTATTGTAGTTCCATAGTTTGTTCTTGATGTTATGAAGAAAATTTAGATTATCAAAGAAAGGTTGAAGGTATCTTAGAGTAGGCAAAAGTTATATACATGTGTGATGAGAAGAGAGTTAGAGTTTGATGAGGGTGATTGGGTATTTCTTATAGTGTATCTTATGAAGGGAGTTATTAGATTTGTAAAGAAGGGTAAGTTAAGTCTGAGGTATATTTGGCCTTATCAGATTGTGAGAAGGGTAGTCAAAGTTTCCTACCAACAGAGTTAGTGGCAGTTCACCTAGTTTTCCATGTTTCCTTATTTAGGAAATTCCTGAGCGATCCAGCTTTGATAGTTCCAGTTAAGGATATAAGCATCCAAGCTAGTTTGGCATATGAGGAGGTCCCCGATCAGATCCTTAATAGAAAGGTTCACAAATTAATAAACAAAAAGATAGCTTTAGTTAAGGTTCTCTAGAGGAACAAGAAGTTGAGGGAGCTACTTGGGAGGCACAAGATAATATGATGAGTATATACCCTAGTTTATTCTCTTTTAGTTACACTCCTTCTTGAGGTAATAGCCTCTTTATTCATATTTTTCCATTTTAGTTCATGAGCATGTAGTCTGTAGCATTTCATGAGTCCATTAAGTGTATCCATGCATGAGTTGGCAGAGTTGATGATAGTTGAGATGGTAGTATATGAGTCTCTATTTGTGAATTTATATGTTATTTTATGACTCTTTAATGTTGAAATGAGTCATGGTAGTATGCACGTCTGTTAGTTGAGTTGAAAGTCTAATCAAATTTGATATGTTATAGAAATGTGTTGGGCTTATTTGCAGCCTTCTTGTCATCTTATAGTCTGTTCTTCTAGGCTTGACCCTTTATTTGAGGACAAATAATCTCAAAAGGGAGATATTTTAATGTCCCATACTTGAGTTAGCCTGCATTTATTGTATTCGAGCTTAGAAAACTAAACACTTTCTCCTAGTTAGCCACGACTCATAGAAGGAGTTCCATGAGACATAGCCTGACTTGTCTGAGAGAGAGATAGAAAATTGAGTTTATATTTTTAAGACCACTATTAGGTCTTACGAGTCATGGAAGGAGTATATGAGGCGTACCTCCACTCCTACACCCATGTGTTACCAAACTCCAAAAACTATTACAGTGGTCCATGAGTCGCGGACTGGACCTACAAGGCATAGGTACGCTCATACTATGGTCCCAGTAGCTTTTCCTGAAACTTAGAATGTTGAGTCCAGGATTCCACGAGAGGAACCATGAATTATGGTCCTATATTACAAGTCGTAGGGTAACTCGTGGGTCCCTCTGGCTAGGTTTCCCATTTTTATTAATTAGGGTCAGTTTTTTAATTTACCATATTTTTGAAGCCTAATCCAATATTGTTTGGGATTTTAAATACTACATTAAATAAACCTTAAGCCTTTATTCCATTCATATTTTGGCTAATGAAGAAAAGTAAGGGTTTCTTTTTCAAACTTCTCCACAGAGGCAAAACTAGGGTTTTCCATAGAGATTTCTCTTTAGCAGCTTGATTGTTGATTTTTCTCCATCACAGTGATTTAAATCAGGTATGTAGTATTTCAAAAAGGACTCCTTCATCCTTGTTCCTAAAAACCCTTTTGAAAATAAGGTTTTGAAGTTGTAGAAGCATGCTAGTGTTCTTGTTTAATTCTATAAATTGTGACTCCCTGAAGTAATGATTTACTTGATGTTTTTGAGTTATATGATTATTTAATGATGAAAGTCCTCATGAGTTAGCATGTTTTTCAAAATTGAAGTACAAGAATGAAATAAGCTTTGTTGTATGAATTGAGCATTGTTTTCAAGGCTTACTCTTAAAACCAGAATTGTACATTGAAGTGTCATAATTACTTGACATTTTACATCATTTTGAGTCTGAACGTGAAATATAATAAATTGACTAATTAAATAAATTGAGAGTTTTGATGATCATTTTAGCTTTATTTACAAGTTGAGAGTAAAATTGACTATTAAGTGTCAAATTGGTATTCTATAAAGAGTATTAACCATTTATTGTGTTATATTTCACATATGTTATTACAAGGATGCCAGGTACATTCTCTTTTATTGCCTATGATCCTGTTATTTGATTAGCTAGCGCTATGAGTCTATGTGACACTTTCTTTATACTTGAGTTGCTAGTTTTCCCGTATTGTACTATTTGCTTCCGTGACCCTTTTTCTTGTACTACGTTATTTATTGCTTTTATTATTATTATGTGCTCAGTGGGCCCTCGAAGCCTACTGGGTACGGGTTGCTTCGACTATTTGTACTCATACTACACTTTCACATGTGAAGATCCGCATATAGGTTTTCGTTCATGATATACAAACAACTGTCCATTTGAATCTTACTTACATTGGAGATTCAGGGTGAGCTTGGCGTCCAGCTTGTTCTTGCTTCTCTTTGGACTTATGTTTTATTGATCTTCATTGTATTTTGGGGACATATTGATACTATATTTATATCTGTTTCATCATTCTGTACTTAGTGGTTTATTTGACACTGATACTAGATTTTGGGTAGATTTTGGTATGACTTAAGACTTCAGCAATTATTATTTTATATTGACATTTGACATAGTTGTCCTCTTCTTTGGATTCGTATTACGAGATTTTGTTCTCCTACTAGGGATATAGTATGTGCTATCATAATACGCGAAATTAGGTCTTGATACCTAGATTGGCTCTAAAGCCACAAGCTTAAATCAAGGAACAACTACTAAGATTTAACCACTAGTACAATCCATTCCCAACCAATCTATGCTCTAGAGTAAACGTATGACAACACGTATAAAAGGTGATACTCCTTCCCCAACAATACTATGTTATAGAGTAGGCATTGAGAACTCGGGTAGGGAAATATATCCCCAGGGTAAGTAATAAAGCTACAAGTCAGTTTAGTAGGCCATAGGTTTGAAGAATAAAGATATTGAGGCCTGAATGATAATTCCATCTCTGAGCTAGCATCTTACCATCGATATACTACACAAATACCCTTCTAAAAACAAGTAGACTGCAACATATCTTGATTCTAGAGATATCCTAGAGAAGCATTCTGAATATCCAATAAATTACATACAAATCCCTAAGTCACGTGAGGCTAGAAAAAACATAACCCATGTCCCAGGACAAGTTAAATAGGACCCATAGTGCTATATAAATAGCAGGGTCGAAATCTAATCCAAAAACGGGTACATAATCTCTGATATCTTTAAAAAGGGAACATTTACTCCAATACATAGACCTCAGATCATAAAAAATAGGGATCAAACGAATGGAAGTAATTGAAGATATAAGCCTTTTTATCTTCAGTGTGCTCATAGGTCAAATAGGGAGGCTTATGGGTGAGCATGCTTCTGCGTACGCTGCAGTTCTTTCAAGGGACTTGTCAGCATTTAATTGCTTTACTTTATTATTTGTATCACATCATTGTTTTCCTTATCAATTAGTTGTAGTTGCATGTTATGTGGGATTAGTGCTTTACACTCTTATTCAGTTATTCATCCTTTCACTTGAGGTTACCGATATACCTACCGTGTTCTATCCCTATCTTCTTTGACTCCCATTTATTGTGTTATATTTCACATATGTTGTTGCGAGGATGTTAGGTACGTTCTTTTTCATTTCCTGCGATCCTATTATGTGGTTAGCTAGCTCTATCAGTCTACATGACACTTGTTTCATCCTTCAGTTTCTAGCTTTCCTGTATTATGCTATTTACTGCATTGACCGTTTTTTTGTACTCTGTTGTTCACTGTTTTTATTATTGTTATCTGCTTAGTGGGCCGTTGAAGCCTACTGGGTATGGGTTGCTTCGGCGACTTGTACTCATACTACACTTGCATATGTACATATTCGAGTACAGGTTTCCGCTCTTGATTTATAGATAGTTGTTTATTCAGATATTATTTACTTCAGAGATTCAGGGTGACCTTGGTGTCCAGCTTGATCCTTCCTCTTCAGACTTATGTTTCATTGATCTACATTTTATTTTGGAGACATTTTTATACTACTTTTATATCCGTTTTATCATTCTATACTTAGTGGTTCATTTGACACTGATACTAGATTTTGGGTAGATTTTGGTATGACTTAAGACTTCCGCAATTATTCTTTTATATAAACATTTGACATAGCTGTCCTCCGCTTCGGCTTTAGATTATAAGGTTTTGGTTCTCCTACTAGTTTTATAATAGGTGCCATCATGATCCACAAAATTGGGTCTTGATACTTAGATTGGCTTTAAACCCACCATCTTAAATCAAGGAACAACTACTAAGATTCAACCACTAGTACAATCCATTCCAAACCAATCTATGTTCTAGAGTAAACATTTGACAACACGCATAAAAGGTGACACTCCTTCCCCAACAATACTATGTTCCAGAGTAGGTAATGAGAACTCGGGTAGGAAAATATATCCCCAAGGTAAGTAATAAAGCTACAAGTCAGTTTAGTAGGCCATAGTTTTGAAGAATTAGGATTTTGGGGCTCGAATGGTAATTCCATCTTTGAGCTAGCATCTTACCATCCATATACTATACAAATACCGTTCTGAAAAAAGTAGACTGCAACATACCTGGATTCTAGAGATTTCCTAGAAAAACATTTTAAATATCCAATGAATTACATACAAAGCCTAAATCACGTGAGGCTAGAAAAAATATAACCCACGTCCCAGGACAAGTTAAACAGGACCTATAGTGCACTATATATAGCAGGGTCGAAATCAAAACCCAAAATGGGTACGTAATCTCTGATATCTTTAAAAATGGAACATTAATCAAACACGTAGACCTCAGATCATACATCATGTGGTAAAAACTAGGGATGAAACGAATGGTAGTAAGTGAAGATATAAGCCTTGTTTTCTTCAGTGTGCTCATAGGTCGAATTAGGAGGCCTATGGTGAGCATGTTTCTGTGTATGCTGCGGTTCTTTCAGGGGGACTTGTCAGCATTTAATTTCTTTACTTTAATATTTGTATCACATCATAGTTGTCCTTATCAGTTAGTTGTTGTTGCATGTTATGTGGGATTAGTGCTTTACACTCTTATTCAGTTATTCATCCTTTCACTTGAGCTTACCGGTATACCTAACATATTCTATCCCTATCTTCTTTTACTCCCATTTATTGTGTTATATTTCATATATGTTGTTGTGAGGATGTCGAGTACGTTCTCTTTTATTTTTTGCAATCCTGTTATGTGGTTAGTTAGCGCTATCAGTCTGCATGACACTTGTTTCGTCCTTCAGTTGCTAGTTTTCCTGTATTTATGCTATTTGCTTCTTTGACCCTTTTTCGAGTACTCTGTTATTTACTGCTCTTATTATTGCTATGTGCTCAGTGGGTCGTCGAAGCCTATTGGGTACGGGTTGCTTTGGCGACTTGTACTCATACTACTCTTGCACATGTAAAGATTCGAGTACAGGTTTCTGCTTGTGATATACAGATAGTTGTTTGTTCAGATATTATTTGCATCAAAGATTTAGGGTGACCTTGGCCTCCAGCTTGTTCTTGCTTCTCTTTGGACTTATGTTTTATTGATCTTCATTGTATTTTGGAGACATCTTGATATTACATTTATTTCCGTTTTTATCATTTTGTACTTAGTGGTTCGTTTTATATTGATACCGGATTTTGGGTAGATTTTGTTATGATTTAAGACTTCCATAATTATTATTTTATCTTGACATTTGATATTCTTCTGCATTTAATGTAGCAGTCCTCTGCTTCGGCTTCAGACTACGGGGTTTGGTTCTCCTACTGGGGGTAGAGTGGGTGTCATCATGATCTGCGAAATCGGGTCGTGACAGCAATGCATAAAATCTCAGTATCATGATGATGACATGTATGATAATAATGAGCACAATCACAGTCGAAGGATTACAGAACCTCCTACCATCCCTGCATAAGATCGGAATCACTACAACAAGTATAACCATCCAAAACGATGTCTAGGACTCAGACATTCCCAATAATCCCGCCGTCTATATTTCAGAGTCAGTGCAGGCCACTCAGGGGTACAGGGTAATCTATAATCAAGATACAATACCAATACATAATCAAGTACCAATCTAAAGAAGTGGACAAGGTCAAGGTTACCAACCTAAAATTTCCAACCCAAGGATGCTAAATTGTACTATTACTTCCCATATGAGCAAGTCTAAGATCATAAGCCATAACCTACGTGTAATACAAAGATAATATTTCTAATATTGAGTAGATGATTTATGGTCTTCTCTAAGATCTTGAATGATTACGGAATTAGAAAAATAATAATCTACACATCAATACGAGTTAAATGATATCCATAAAGCTATGAAAATAGCTTGGGTCAAAATATGGATAAAAACGGGCCTACGGTTCTGTAAAACCAAAATTTTAAAAAAAAGGGTATCAAAACGTTCCCCACTTCGTAGAGAACTCATACCCAAAACATGGAGCTAAGACGAGCAAAAAATAAGCTAGAATTGAAGAAATAAAGTAAAGAAAGAGCAGGAGAAATTGTGGAATTTTATGGAACGATTTTAATGGAATTAAAGTGAAAACTTACAGACTAAAAGTGAGAAAATGATTAGGGACACTTCCTGATACTTCTCAAGATTAATAATGAAGACCCATAAGGTCACAAGATTAATAATGGGGTTTTGGGATGTAGAAGAATGAGATAAATGAGTGAAAATTAGGGTTTAGGGGTATTTGTACTACCAGGCATATTAAACATTGCTATCGCATCCACAAGGTTCGGGACATGCAGGAAAAAATATCATCGCAATATTTCAGGAAATATCATGATTGCGAAGAAAAAAAATGTTTGGCGCTACGATACGAAGAAGGGAAGGGAGTCTACTGGGACGATTAATGCACACAATCACATGACACAGGGTTGCGATCGCATAAGGTATGTTTGCTATAACAAATGATAACCTTTAAGGAAGAATGCCAAATAGTGGTTTAGGATGGGTTTGTAGCTCGATAAACAAAAACCAAATATGCAAAATGACATTCCGGATTCAACGATGTAGATAAATTTTCAATCTGACATAGTCTTTATGAAATATTGACTAAAAAGTCGACCCTCGACCTAAATTACATAAATTCCAATGGAGCACTCAAAATGAGCTCGGCTAACCTGAGGCCCAATGAACACCTCATCTAAGCCAAACTCAATATTTTCAGAGATGATGGCACAGTCAGATTTCCAATCAGAGGCTCCGATCATAAAATGACCACCTAGGTTCAAATTATGAACTAGAAATATCACAGAACATGCAAAACAAGATAGAATCACAATGGAGACTTCCAAACAGTAACCAAGAGTGTTTAGAAAAAACTACACACCCAAGAGCTTATGAAATTGTCGGAATTCAATTTTGAGCCTGTTTGCAATAAATGTTGACCGAGTCAACGGTATTAAAAGTTAAATCTTTAAAACACAAAAATGAACATAACAACCAAACAAATGGCCTGGGATCCAAACCACCAGTCCCAATAAGTCATAAATGACTTAGGGCTAGTACAAGAAAGCTCTAACATGCATGAAAATATGGAAAATGCAAAATGCTAGGTAGGGTCATTACAACATCCACTACTAAAAAGATTTTCATCCCCCGAAAGTCTAAAGAGAAGGGAAAAAAGGCATCGAACTCAGGGACTGGATAACACAGGCCACATAAGACATGCTCAGCCAATTAAGAGGCTTCAAGGAAACAAGGAAGACCTCTATAGAAGCCCAAATTACGGAGATTCAAATATAATCCAGTCCTCAAAATCACCAAACTGGAATGATAATAGACTTAATCAAGTGCTAAAAAATGGACCAAACTCAACCCGAAATACCCACATACATCTAAAATAACCTCGTAATGCCAACCTAAGAAGAAATAAGACAAATGTTGTAATGACCCTTAAGGTCATTTATGATAAATATGCAGTGTCTTGCATCTTAGAGCATTTCGGTAGTTTCCCCAAG
>JBDJHY010572582.1:0-16641 GCA_039654485.1 Withania somnifera
TAGCACCAAGAATTATCATTTGACTAGTAAATGTTGGGACTTGAGACCGACTCTGTTCGACAGTGAATAGAACCACTGGCACTTAGATGTCGTATGATAGTGAGTACAACTTTTTGACACTTATCACACTTACTGTTTATGGAGACCTGATAATACCCAATCTATTGAGGATATTGGTGATACTGTTATACTGAGGCATTGTACGCCCTAAATTTTTGAATACGACTTGATGATGTTATTTATATGAGGCACGAGATGCTAGGCTTTGAGACCCTTGAGGCTCTGTGATTTAGTATGTAAGTTATGATGATATTAGAGACCGTATGTGGAGATATACCTCCTTGGACCTTTCCTCCAGGCTTCGAAGACACGGAGAGGGGTATAGGACGGAGGAGAGATATGCCTGGAATATTTAGGTTAGCCTTTCAGGGATTCTTCCTTGTGGACCTAAGATTACTAGGGGAGAAGTGTTTGCAGGATGGGTTACTTCATGTAATTGTATTTACTTTTATATACTTGTTTTCTTCAGTGTACCCCTGGTAGTATAGTGATGCCTACAGGTGAACACATTTATGTACGCTACGCTTCTGTCTGGGGGACTTGACAGTGCTTATATGCAATACTTTAGTATTATTATTACTGCTTAGTTTTTACTATTGGTTAATTGATACTTCATGTTATGTTGGATATTGTACCTTAGACTATTATTCATTTATTTATCCTTTACTTGAGGTTACTAGTATACCATCCATATTTCTTCTCTTGTCTTCTTTTGACTCCTATTTATTATATTATTTTTCATAGATACCATTGCATGGATTTCAGGTACGTTTTCCTTCATTGCCTGAGATTCTGTCATGCGATTAGCTAGCGATAGATGTCTACATGTACTTGATTCTTATTTGAGTAGCTAGCTTCCCTTGTTGTACTATTTTCTTCTGTTGCCCCATTAACTATATTCTGTTATTTACTGTTTTTATTATTTTTATTTGCTCAGTGGGCCCTGAAAGCCTACTGGGTATGGGTTGCTTCAACAACTTGTACTCATACTACACTTGCACATGTACAGATCCGAGTACAGGTGCCTAATCGTGATTACAGATCACTGTTCGTGCAGATTACATAATACTTCAGAGATTCAGGGTGAGCTTGGCATACGACCTTTCTTGATTCTCTTTGACATTAGTAATACTATTTGATTTTCATGTATTTATGGAGATACAGTTTTATTAGACATTTTGATTCTTTGTTCTCTACTTAGTGGTTCGTATTACATTGATACCAGGTTTTGGGCATTTATCTTTGACTTTTTTTTACTTCTGGATTTATTCATATATTGTTTATTAAACTTGTCCTTTCCGCATTTGATATATTTTTCCTCTGCCTCGGCTTCGGACTACGAGGTTGGCTCTCCTACAGGTGGTATAGTAGGTGCCCTCATGATCTGATAAATTGGGTCGTGGCATGATTCTTATGGATAGGATCGATTGAGAACAAACCCCTTAAACTTACATAGATGCCTCTCAATGGGATACATCCAACCAAAATGATCTGAAATCCCAAGCTTAATTTTATTCACTAAATAAATAGGTAATGTGACATTATATCAAATAAAGATGGATGATAAAACTTTTCTAGATCACTAGTTATTTCAAAATTTTCAGACCGCCTCTTTTCAAGTTCTCTTGGCCTTATAAACTTACTACATATGTCTCTAAAGAGATCTCCTAACCTAATAAACGAAAGGGAAACATTCTCAGGAAAAGCTTTTTGAACGACAATCTGAAGCAAGTAATGCATTTAAAATAAGAATCATTACTCTTATACCATGCTATTTTCGTCTCCTTCATTTGCATGTGTTTTGATATGTTTGAAGCACACCCTCTTGGTAATTTGGCATTTTTCATGACGGTACAAAATAATTGTTTTTTCTAGCTTCATGAAGAAACAAGCTTCAATCAAACTTACACTTCCATTATTATCTTCTTTTAGATGAAACTCCTTTTGAATTCTTGTTTCTTGTAAATCATATCGAGAATTATATGATCCTTTGACTTGACATATATCTCCAATAAGGTCCCAAGAAAGCTATCACATATACTCTTTTTTATATTTATCACATCAAGATTGTGTCTCAATTTGTAATGTACCTAATATGGAAATTAAAAGAAAATGGATCTTTTTTTTCATGGACCCTTTTTATGCCAGCGCCTTTTTGTTTTGCCCTTTCCAAACACATTGTTGAATTCAAACAACTCTTCAAACACTTCTATACCTAAAAAAGGAGTTAGTGTGGGACGCACACATTTGAAATGTTTTCTTGGCTTCAGCATCATATGTTTCTATCCCAGTTTACCATAGTTCATTCAATTCTATAATTAATGGTTGTAAGTACATATCTATATCATTTACTAGAGATGAAAGACCTACAATAATCATCGATAACATGATATATTTTGATTTTATGCCAATACACGGTGACAAATTATAGTTCGTAACAAAACAGGCCATGTGCTATGAGAAATACTCATGGTTCAAAATGAGTTGAAACCATCACTTGAAAGACCCAACTTGACATTACGTGGATCCTTAGAGAAATCAGGGTGTAAGGAGTCAAATCCTTCCAAGCTCCTCCATCAGCAGGATGTCTTATATTCCCATCATTAGGTAGCTCTTTGGCATGCCACTCATTGCATCATCAAGGCACATAAGCATCCTTTGAATCCTAGGTTTTAAGGGAAGGTACCTCAAAACCTTTGCATGAGCTTTAGAATTTGAATTAGACAAGGCGTTACTAGCATTCTTCCATATAGAAAACCCACATACGGAGAAACTATCTGCCTTTTCACTATCTTTCCAAAATAGCATGTAATCATTAGGACATACATGTATTTTCCATAACCAATACCCAAATACTTTATCATATTTCTAGCCTTATTAAACAACCCTGGAAGCTGAGCAAAGGGAAATGCCTCTTTTAGCAATATCAACAAGTCTAAAAATGCAACATCACTCAACCAATGCAATATATTAACCGAATGTTGAAACTCAGTTTAGTGAAGCTTTCAGACAATGGATATAACTCTTGTTTTTCTTCCTCCACTAATTTAAATATTTTTATTACATCTTCAAGAAATCCCTCTCCTACTCCTTCATGGCCCGACTCACCCTCTATATTAAGAAATGTATCATAAAGTAATCCATCAAAATTATCATGCAAGTTAGGACCTTCGACGTTATTGATTGGATGAGATGTATTACTCGAGAAAACCCCTTCCGCATGAAAAATCTATTTGGTGTAGCCTTTAGCAAACCCATCAACAACCTAATGATCTTTCACCAAAACTATATTATGCCAATAGAGATTTCCACAATTTTTGCAAGGACGTAATATCTCATTTCCTATAGAAGCTTGTTCAAATGCCTTCTCAAGGAAATTTTTTAGTCCGTGACTATACTCATTTTTCCATCTTGAGAAATTCATAAAACTTTTATATCTATTATCTATTACAATCCTATATTAACGCAAGAAATCAACAAAGTTAGGACTTCATGCTAATCGACACACAAACAAGCCTAAACGTGAATAAACATAAATATAGAAGTTCAGATCTAGCAAAAAATCATCACAACAACAACAAACAAAACTTAAAGAGAAAAACATGTATCACAAGAAGGATGCAATGCTCAATTTATTACCTAAAATTACTTATTAAAAGGCAAACATTAAGCTAACCTTCAAATCTATTGCCTAAAATCACTTAACTAAAAAAGATGGGACTGTTTCACTTAAAAGCCACAGTCCTGGGCAGGCATGCAGGAAATGGACACATAATGTATAATGGGGATATGTAGCATATTATTAACCCTAGTTAGCATGCTTATAGATTTGAGATAACAGTAAGACCATACAGATAGTAAAAAGGTAGGTTATGCTATGATCAGTGATTCAATTTAATGCTAAGGGAAAGGTAAGGCATGCACATGTTCTGATCTAAGTAGGCAAGATCATAAAGTATTATTACAGGAATCATACAGAGTCAGCACGCAGAAGAAGAGAAGAAGGATCAAGTGTTACATAAAGAAACATAAGCTCGGTTTATATGAGAGAAGAGAAGGAGGCACTAGTTGTTACATAAAAGCAACATAAGATCAAGTAAGATTGGGGTAGGGAAATAATGCACTCTGATGTAAAGTAATAATCCGTGGAAATAGGAAACTACAATAGGTATACTTAGAGTTAACATATCATTTAGAGAAGGTTCTAACATATAGTAAAATGCAAATAATTTCAAACAAACCAGGATAGCCGAAGGCAAAGCATGTCAGGAAACATCAAGTAGTACTATCCTAGCAGATATCATATACTTCTATTCTCTTTAGAAAAAATTAGGTTCCAAAAAAATAGACTCTATATTAGCCATCAGACTTGATCAAGCCTTATATATAAAGGCAGTTAGGAGAAGAGACAGGCAGGTTTACATGCAACTTCAAGAAAGCAAAACAAGTGGACATCATGACAATTTTAAAGACAGGGTTTGCTAAGAAAATTATAGCAAGACTCAAGGCATAAAATATGCATTTTAGGCATGTCAAGACACTAAGATTCTAGTCAATTACACACATGGACATGTAGACATAAGACTATTACTAACCCTCAACAAGTTAGCAGGCAACAGAAAGATTATATAGTATTAAATAAGCTCTTATTAGGAAGTCAATTAGACAACAAGACAGTTACTTATGTAGACAACATTAAGACCAAACAAGATGTTTGAAATAAGAAACTAGCAACCATAAATACAACTGAAAATAAGGCAGACTACCTACAACATTCAGACCTAGTGATATCCAGTTTTAGCTTCAAGTTCAGGAAACTTTAGGCAATCACCATCATATCAAGGTAAGAAGTTACACATACGAAATTACTATTTTTTAGTTAATTAAGTGGGACAAAGTGAGCAAGAAATAGACTAGAGAATGAGGGTAGGCATGTAAACATGTTATACTTAGGTTAATACATATTCAAAGCATATAGAACATTTTAGAATTCATTGATAACACTTAACTATCATGTGATTAGTAAATATATAACTTGATAAACCTTAGAAGACCATACAAATATTTAACTTCCAGGTTTAAGGTCAGGTTGATATTAAGCAAGAGTTATTAAAAAATAAAATTTCTTGAAGGTTTAAATTCTGTAATAAGGCAGATCTCTAGCTAAGCTAACAACATTCAGACTCAACCAAACTACAGAACCATGGATATTTTCATAAATACTTAATGGAACAACAGGCATCCACTCAAGGGGATCATTAGGTGGTCAATATATAATTATAAGGCAAGGGATAATTCAAGACATCAAGAGAAGGGGAGCATTGGAATAGATCCTACTATAAGAGAAACTGAAGCAAGCAATTTATGGAAACACAATAGAGTTTCAACTACTACAAGTACAATTTCATCCCGTCATGCACACATAGTCTAAGAGTTCATAGGCTTTAGTAATTAACATATGTTAAAATCAACAGTTAATGGCTGGGAGAGGAAAGTATAAGAGTAGTTTACAAGAATCATGCACCACCTTACAGATACACATAAATTCTATGACACTAACCAAATTTCTAGGACTCCTATTTTCGTGAAACTTTACAAGAATTAGACATAGCAAGTTAGTTTAACATAAGCTCTTTGCCTTGAAATTAGTCTAGTTATAACACACCTATCAGTACTTATTTTTCCTAGGTTCAAGCAAGCCTTTATTGATTCAATACTCGTTTGATAGATTACCAGAGAACTTAGTTCATGTAAGGAGACTTAATACTAGATCTAGTTTAATATATAACATGAGGACAAAATCTATGGTTAATTACTACTAAACAAGACATTAAATTTATGGAATATGCAGGAGTAAGTTAGTCAATTTCAACAATGCACACTCATGCTAAAGATTCACATAGTCTAATAGAAAGAAGTACTATATCACAACCAATCATGTTTTGGTCGTACATATATAAAGATAATAGGTGTAGGGTCATGCATTCTCTTAGTCATGCACATCGCTTCTAAAGTCGTTAACATTCCTAAAAATACCACGATTCAAACCTACGACTCATGAAGTGTCACTCCGTAACTCATGGCTTGAGTCATAGGGATAATTTTGGCTTCTAGAAAGTGCACTTCACTGTATGAATTCATACCAAAAGTAGTGGTATGCCACTTCAAGACTTATCAAGTGAACTTGTGGGAACAGGGATAACAAGCATCTTCCCATTGAACAATGCACGAGTACATAGAATGAATCGTTGTATTGCACATAACAAGTCATGGTCCTATCTCATAGGAGCCTAGTGGAACTTATAAATCTTAGACATCATCCTATGAGCTGATGACATGACACATGGTGTGCCATACCATAAGTCGTGGGATGATGTCTAAGATTTTTAAGTTCTACTAGGTTCCTATAAGACAGGACCATGACTCATGATGTAAAATACAAAGACACATGGTGTGCCATCTCTCGAGTCGTGGTCTAATTTTTGGCCTCCTATGAATAAATTTTTAGTTTTTTAAGTCTTAAACCTAGTTTTGAAGCTTAAATTAAGTATGGGGTATTAAAATATCTCCCCTTTGGAATCATTCATCCTTAAATGAAGGCTACATAAGTAAGAGAAGGAACCTAACTTGGTACAACCAAACTAACCATGACTAGGTGACTAACTCAGCAGACAGACATGCATGCTTACATTGCTGACATGCATGCTTACATTGCTGACCTCAACTACCATAAACTCATCAAATCATGCATGAGTACACACATTGAGACTCATGCAATGCTATATGTTACATTCTCATGAAAGTACAAGGGAAAAAGATAAATAAAGAGGCTATTACCTCAGAATAAAGTGTAACTAGAAGGAAACAAGTGTGGGTAGCTACTCATAGTGTTTACCTCTGCCTACCTAGTAACTCTCTCAACTTACTAGTTCTTCTAAAGAACCTTAACTAATACTATCTCTTTTGTCCTCAATCTATGAACCTGTCTGTCAAAAATATAAATATGGACCTCCTCATAGGTCAAACTATAATAGATGTTGATATCCTCAAAGTACAGATTACTCATGAACTTTCTCATCAAGGACACGTGGAAAATAGGGTAAACTTCTACTGGTTCTTTTGAAATATCTAACAGATAGGAAATATTAACCACTCTTCTCACAATTTCATATGGCCTGATATATTGCAGAATCAACTCTCCTTTCTTAACAAACCTTATGACTCCCTTCATTGAAGATACCTTTAGGAACACCTAATTACCCTTATCAAACTCTATATCTCTCCTTCTCACTTTGGCATAAGATTTTTATATGCTCTAAGTTGTCTTCAATATCTCTTGAATAATTCAAGCCTTTTGTATCACATCATGAACAATCACTGGCCCTACCTTATATCCCCTTCTTTATCAATTCTGTAAGAGTTAAATTCGCCTGCGTTGCCTACCACAAACCAACCAATTCTGGACCTACATCTCTTCCCATACAATGCTTCAAATGGGGACATTTGGATACTAGAGTGATATTTGTTATTTTATTGAAACTTAATCAAAGGAAAATACTCAATCCAACTACCTTGGAAATTGATTGCACATGCCCTCTACATATCCTCTAAAATATGGATGGTTCTCTCAGCCTGAACATCTCTATCTGCGGATTAAATTTCATACTCAAATGAACTTAGTATACCAAGACCCCTCTGAATAGATCTCCAAAACTATGATGTGAGCTATGTACTTCGGGTTGAAACAATAGTCAAAGGAATCCTGATAATCTGCTGCAAGTAGATCCTCCCATATTGCTCTGATAAGTAAGTGGAGTGAATATGCAAGATATGAGTTGAATTAGTCATTCGTTCTACTAGCACCCATATAGTATCGTGCTTCTAAGTTAAGGGTAAACCAGTAACAAAGTCCATATTGATCACTTCCCACTTCCATGTTGGAGTACAAAAACTCTGCAACTCTTTTGTTGGTCTCTGATTCTCTACCTTGACTTGTTGATAATTAGGGACCTTAGCCAAAAACTAGGATATGTACCTCATACAACTCCACTAATGCACCTTTCTCAAATTTCTATACATCTGCGTAGTGCTAGGGTGAATAGAATACCTAGAACTATGAGCCACTGAAAAGATCCTCTATCTTAAGCCATCAACTTATAGAACACAAAGGGTGATCATGATAACAAAGAACACCATCTCCCCTAAGGGAGAAAACCTAGACTTTCTATTTCTAGACTATACTCTTCAGTTAGACTAACACTGGATCACTAGTTTGCTTATTTTTCCCCTCAACAACAAAAGATGACTTGGAAGCATTCTGAATCAACAAACCCCATCCTCATCACTAATCAGTATAACCCAAGGTGTGCAATTCAATGCACCTCTTTGGAAACTCTCTCTTAACCTTATCAACATGGGAAAAACTTCCCAAGGACAAACCTGCTAAGAGCATCATCCACCACATCGTCCTTGCCGGGATGATACATCACACTCATATCAAAGATTCAGATATTTCTTTTCAAACACATACTGAAGACTCTTATGTTTAATGAAGACATTTACATGCACTCCATAAAAGTAGTACATACATAACGTCAAGCAAGCACCATGGTTTCCTGATCAAGATCATGAGTAGGATAATTCTTCTCATGAATATTATATTGTATACAAGTATAAGACACTACCTTACCATGTTTTATCAACTCATAACCCAAACCAACCCAAGAATAATCACAATACACAACAAAATCCCACAAGAAAATTGAAAACTGGATCTAAAGTCAATCTCATTTTCAACTCCTAAAAATTCTTCTCATAAGCATATGACCACTCAAACTTCACCTTATTTTGACTCAAATGGGTCAAATAATCTATGGAGGAAAATCTGCAACAAACCTATTATAGAACTCAACTAGACCTAGAAAACTATGAATATTTGACCTAAAGGTCAGTCTAAGACAAATTTTGATGGATTCAATCTTTTGGGAATCACTCGAATACCCTTAATGGAAATGATATGATCAATAAGGAAAATGACTAGAGACAAAACTCAAACTTAGATAATTTGACATAAAACTGATGTTTCGTAAGAAACTAAAGAACCACTTGAATATGTCATGCATTCTTCTCCTCACTTTTAGAGTAAACCAGAATGTCATCAATGAAGACAAGCAAAAATAGGTCCAAGAATTGATTGAACACCCTATTTATGAGGTCCATTAGAGCTACAAAAGTACTAATCAAACTGAAAGATATGACCAAAAACTCAAAGTGGCCATAACGAACAATAAAAGCAATGTTTGGAATATCTACCTCTCAGACCTTAAGCTGATGATAGCCAAAATAAAGATCAATTTTAAAAAGTAGCTAGCACCTTGTAGTCGATCGAACAAGTCCCTAATTCATGGAATAGGATATTTATTCTTAATTCTTATGATCAATGCACATGCGGAGGGAACCATCTTTCTTTCACACGAACAAGACAAGAGCACCCTAGGGAGACATACTGGATGGACAAACCCCTTGTCTAGGAAATATATTAATTGATCCTTCTAGTCTCTAAGCTTAGTTGGTACCATTATACATAGAGGAATAGAAATAGGTTGAGTGCCTGAGTGAAGTGTATACTAAAGTCTATCTCTTTGTCAGAAGGGACTCCAGGTAGCTCTATAAAAAAAACATGCACGAAATCCCTGACAACTAGAACTAAGTAAATATCGAGAGTCTTCGACTTAGAGTCCTTAACTCTAACTAAGTGCTAGATGCAAGCCTTTGAGATCATCCTTCTAGCATTCAGGTAAGAAATGAACCTACCCTTAGGAACAACAACACTAACCTCTCGTTCCAGAATAGGCCTATTAGGAATTTTGAAATGGACCACTCTAGTCCTACAGTCAACAACAACATGACATGAATAAAGCTAATCCATATCTAGAATAACAGTGAAGTCTAATATCTAACTCATTAGATCATCTAGAACAACCATACCCATAACAAACATAGGGAAAGTATGATAGACTCTCTCAGCTACAACAAGATCACCAACATGTGTGGAAACAAAGAAAGGCTCTCATTAAATTTCATGAATCATACCAAAATATCTAGAAATACCTGTGGATAAAAATGAAAGGGTAGCTCCAGGGTCTAATATACATAAACATCAATTCCATGAACTTCCAACCTACATATCATGACATCAATTGACTGCTTTGGACATTGTATAGATCTCAAAGCATATGATGGGTTTTGAAGCTGACCACCATTGATTCTAGAAGAAACGCCTTTCTAAGATGGTCATGCTACTGGTTTCGCTACTGTATTAGGCTAAGATTTACCATTCCTATACCCCTATCTACCCATGGGATAATCCTTGCTTACCATATCCAAGACATCCCCTCGAAGGGAAATTTCTAAGAGTGTGAATTGCCTGGCCACATCCAAAGCATCCATATTTTCTAAGCATATAATGGACAGAATGATTCTTGCCACACCTACCATATATAGGGTGAGTGCACCCTCTAGTCACACTTTCCTAAGAAGCTATATGAATTACTATACTTTGCTGACTTTGAGGCTAACTAAAATTTTATGATAAGGCACTGAATGAAGAAGGAGCTACAACCTTAAAAATTGTTTCTTCATAAACCCACCACTAGACTTAGGCTAACTATACTGATAGTGACTAGTCTTAGCCCTTTTACTCTTCTGACTCTCCCTGCACTTAGCCTTATCCTTCTCAATATGCTCTAAATTGACCATCAACCTACCAATGTCCATATCACTACTCAACATAGATGCTCTAACTACCTAAATCAAATGAGGGAAAATATTAGGAATAAGCATATCTATTCAATTATACATGTAAGCGACCATCTCTAAAATATATCTTGAGAGCTTAGTTAACTCTATGTTGTACTCGACCACATATATAGGGCCCTGATCCAAACTCAAAAACTCATGAACTCTCTTTTGCCTCTTCTCTCTAGGAAAGTATCTACCTATGAATGCCTCCTCAAACTTATCCCAAGAAGGCAGAGCATCTCCACTCCTCTATTCTTTTCCATAAGTCACACCATGACCTAGTAACATCTTTCAACTGATATGATACCACGTCTAAATTGTCCACATCCAACACCCTCATCATCTCATCAATCTAATGAACTTAATCAAGAATATTTTTTGGATCCTCCCCGATTCTCAAATCATGGAATTCTATAGGACCTATCCTTAAAATCTCCCTCACCCTTGTTACCTCAATATCAAGAACCACTAGATGAACTATTGGGACATTGGCTTGTTGTTGGGCCTATACAACCACTATCTGAGCCAAAATATGAATGATATTGCAAAACTCAATTACTGAAACATTATTTGGATATTGACACTATAAAATATAAAGAGCTTGGTTCTAATGTTTGTAAACCCTAACCTGGTGAACTAGATGTCTACGTGGTGGCATGATTTGAAACATGTAAAGAACGCATTAGAATAGAAATTTTAGACTAGAACTTCAAATCCCAAAATGGAATCATGAACAAAGGAAAGTTGATACACACTCCGTAGCCTCTCAGTTATAAGTCATACTTATAACAAAGGACTCTACCTAACACTGGCTTTCACACATCCTAGGAAACTTGAACTTATTGCACTGATACCAAGTTTATCAAATCTCGAGGTCGCCCCTAGGCACGGCACGACATCCTTAGACACTAAGTAGACTTGGATGGACCCTTGTCTCATGCATAGCTCTACTCACTATCACTCTGTTGAAGAAATATCAACAAAATGTCATGAATAAGTAATGGAACTCACATCAGTCAATAGATGAATAAATAAATAAAACAAAGAACAAAATAAAACTAGTACATCATTATTTGAAAGCCTTTACTCACTAGATACAGACTGCTAGAACAAGATATC
Organism: Withania somnifera; assembly: GCA_039654485.1. NCBI lineage: Eukaryota > Viridiplantae > Streptophyta > Magnoliopsida > Solanales > Solanaceae > Withania > Withania somnifera. The sequence goes on from JBDJHY010572582.1 coordinate 11,980, forward strand.
TAGCTACTCACCAACTAGTAAAATAAAGAATAAAACTGTAGTACTGGCTCTATTCAAATAAAATAATAAGCAAGTTCTAACATTTTGAGCTCGCAGAGTAATGAGGACTCACCATTCTGCTAACTTATAGGAATGTTGATCCAATCAACTACATGCTTCTGGATGAATGGTAAAATCTTCATGGTATAAGAAATGTAGCACAAAATATACGATTAGTACATTAAATGTAATGAATATGTGCTCATAATAAAAAGACTATATAATAAGGTAACTCATGGATATGAAATGCATGAACAAACATTGTCAAATTAACAATTTCAAATACTGATCTCAAGTAAAGCAACAATATGCAAGTTTTAATAATAGAAGTCATAGGCATCAACTCTAGAGCATAAAGTGACTTAATATAAAATCATGTAAGCTTAATAGTTTTAGAAAAGAGCTATATGAACTTCAGCTAAAACATTCTTTCAATATTTGTCACCTCAGACTGACCCTTGACTGGCCTTAGGAAATTCTATAACTGACATAACTCATGTATATGGATGCAATGTCCAACATATATCCCTATTTTAGGTGGGGTCCTAAACTTTACCTGTGTAAGAGCAGTGAACTAACTCCTAGTTTATCCATTAAGTCTTGAACTAGATATGACACATTAGGCCATGAATTTCATACATTTGGCTACACAGGTTATGTGACAGGGGCGAAGTCACCCCAGTCCTATGGGTGCTAATACTCCCTGAACTGACCATGAACCAACTTAGTCACATAGGAATCATGGACTTGTAAACTAGTTATTGTCTCTTTCATACTTCTTACTTCATAAACATGCTTATATTGACTAGTCCTGAAGTTCCGAACACTAACCATCTTTTAAATGTTATGTTGACTCTGTACGATGCTTAAGTTTAGAAAGCCAAAATCATTAGTTTATAATTCATAAAATTTGAGAACAATTATATATCATGATTTTGACCTTACAACTAACCAACACATGAACCTGGCAATAAATCATAACATTATTAGCTAAAACCATGAACTGTGCATAAAATTCCATGTAAGGACTTACAACTATGATCTTGACCATACTTCCCTATTTAGAGCAAATTATGCAAATTCGTAATTTAACTTGTAAACTTTTAGTTTTTTAAGACATATTATAATGAAGCACATGTACAATGATGATAGTGGTCAAGAGTATGTTATGATACATAATTTCATCAAAATCAACAATTTACGGATTCACCTTAGAATTTTATATTATATCATGACCGAAGAGTACTGGAGAAACATGGGTACACAGGTGAAAGAAACCCTTGCTCATGACCAACATACCTGAACTTTAAGAATTATTGGCTTGAAATTTGGAGAAGAACCTTACATTTATTGAACTTAGAGAGAAGAACTTTATATTATCACGACCCAAAACTCGAGTCATGATGACATCTACCAATCCCACATAAAGATTTTGCATCTCAGAGGAGCAATTAACACAATATACCTCAACCAAGAAGCAAAAGAATGGGAGAGGAGAACAGAATTAAATACAATCAACGGCAACCCTACCCAAGACGTAGTACCAGTAGTACGCAAAGTAACTAAATACAAAATAGAGTACAATAGTGCTATAAAATACAAAATATAAATTGTCTTTGACTACAAGTAAATATACAGTTGTTTTTTATGGAGAAGGTATGATTGAAATCCATGATTTCACTGTATCCTATGAATGAGCATCATCCTCAAAGATAACCTGCACTAGGTCCTGCATTGTAAAAAGACGTAGAATTGAATTATGAGTAACAATACAAGGGGTATGTATAGGCAGCGTAAGTGACCGAGCATGCATGAGATATACATAATATAATAGTAAGATATAAATTAGAAGGCAAGGTAGCAAGGAAGAAATCGGAATAATTGAAGAGTCCATGTATCAAAGGGTAAATAAGGAAAGTAACTAACAACTAGAAGGCAACTAGTGAAAGAGATTAATGATAGTACAAGCTAACGAGCAAAACAACAAAAACAAAGGCCACGTTCCTAGGCCACTATCTAAACAACAATAGTAGAAAACATACACCTATTCTATAGGACTAATGCAAAGCCAACCGATAAAGCTAAAGAAACAACATCAACTAGCTAATGCGACTAAGATACAAGGTGCGTATAAGTAGAACCATTCCTAAGATGCATAATTTGCAAAGAAAATCAATCATAAATATAACACCAAGGGCATTGTGACACATACCTGGACCTCCAGCATGGATACTAAGTAAGGTAAGCATGTACAAGCAAAGGTAATATTGAATAGTGGTGGATGGAACCAATGCGAATGCGCGAGAAGGTTTCAATTATTACTAGTGAAAGACATATAATAAAGTAATTAAAGAAAGTAAAACCAAAATAAACCCCCATAAGATCACTGGATACACACAGAAAATAAAACAACCAAAACCTATCCAACCCCCATAAGACTTGCAAGTATATCCAATCAACCAAGAACCTAACCTGACTTCCCTCGTAAGCCCAAAGTGTACAACCAAGCATGATAAGTATAAAATGCAAAAGGGTGCAAAAGAAATAAATATTCCATAGTAACATATCTGCACACTCTTCCTCCGGTTCTAAGGCTCACAAGGCAAGACCCAGAAAGACCTCATTCATATACCCCTCCTCCGTCATATACCTCCCTCAAGCTTCATATATGTCATGACCCAAAAATTGAGTTGTGATGGCGTCTATATTTTACCTATAGATAAGCCTAACTCTGGCATAGAGAAAGTAGTGGTGGGCCAGCAGAAAGAACACAAAAGAACAAAGGAAAGGAGATGATGAGAAGGAATAAAATAGAACATGAAAATACTTAACTAAACATGACTCTCTAGAATCTGTTATCATGGTTGTAGAGAATCAATATACAGAAAGGTACAAAATACTACCCATAATGGGGAAAAACTAAAAAATAGCTATCCAGACTCCAACTGGGACAGTTGTGAAGATAGAAGGAAGAACGGCCACTATAAGCACCAACTGCTCATCGTACCTCCTGAAATAGCACCAAGCCAACTGCTCATCATACCTCCTGAAATAACGCCAAGCTAGTCCGCACAATCATGTCTGTCGAAATGACCCATACTAAGACCTACATAAAAAAGATGCATACGTGTAGAATGAGTACTAAAAAACAACGTTTACCCAGTCGATATTATAGGCCGAATAAAGAAATTAAGAATAATCAAGGTAAAGAATGATAAAAAGAAAATAAGGGCAGTGGAACATAATGTACTAAAGACAAGGGGAAACTATACGAATAACTAGTAAGTACGATAGAGGATCAATTATCAGTGTGTATGGTATCAGCTAACAAGGATACAAAAAGTAACTATTAGGGTACCATACACAAAACCTGGGCCACAAAAAAATCATGACCAAACACGAAAAGAACCTAAGCTCTAATGTAACCATCACAAGAAAGTATCAATAAGAGGCTACAAAACCATCAACAAGCTAAGAGAAAAGCAAATACAGTAAGTCCATGAATAGTACCTATTAAGAAAAGAAGGGAACAAACAAAGTATACTAGCAAATGCACCCCCCAGCATCCCATTATACCAGTGGGTACACCCAAGAAAACAAGTAACCTAGCAGGTACTCCCCCAGTAAGTCCTGAAGAGTACAAGTCAACCCATAGAGATGCAATGCAAAGGGATGCTAGAAAGTAAACAAGTGACAACAAGCTTCCTCTATGGGATGCTTCCTAATCAAAAGGGACCCGTGGAGGACTAAAATCATATACCACATTAATAAGTGTCGGCATTCTCCCTCTATGGGATACTCCTAAATCAAGAGGGACCCATGGAGGACTCGAACCGTATACCACGTATATAAGTGCTGACATGCTCCCTATCTGGTATACTGCTGAATCAAGAGGGACACAAGGAGGAATTGAACCGTATGTCATTACTCCCCCTTATACCCCTCCCCTTGGCTGCGTGTCATGCCTTAAAAATAGAGACCTATGACGGCAGGGCCCGTGGAGGGACTCAAACCCACATGAAAACCTCATAACTAACCTACTAACGATATAGACATTTGGATAAAAATGCCAAGTCTCGGGATCAACCCATATATCATATCCTAGTGGAACTCAAGTCAAGCAAAATAGGCAAATAAAAACTGTAGTAAAACCCAAACTACTACTAAGTAGGTAATACCCCAAAAATCCAAGTGCCAGTGAGAAAATAGATCATGTGATGTGAGAAAATAGCTCCATACTTCCATCCTGGAAATTCAAGATTCCATTGGATGATAGAGTGAAAAAATGGGGTTTAGTATGGCATCAAAGTGTAGTTGCTGTTGCAATCCATAGGAGGAAACCTTTTCTCATGTCTTCTTAACTGAACCAGTAGCTAAAAGAACATGGCAGTACTTCAGCTCATATGCTGGCATTTCCATGGCAGGCTTATCAGTACAACAACTCATTATTAAATGGTGGCAGGCTGAGGTAATTCCTAGGCTGAAACCAATCTACTGGGCTGTGCCTGCAGTAATCTTATGGGAGTTATGGAAGAAAAGAAACAGTAACAAACATGGGGAGAAGGTCACTGTTAACAGGATCATTTATCAGGTATCAACTACATTACAAATGATGGTCACCAT
>JBDJHY010572691.1:0-16641 GCA_039654485.1 Withania somnifera
CTAGTTTTCCCAGCTACTTAGGCTCCATAAATGAGCAATTGGACCCATATATCATACAAAAAAGGTGTTGGGTTACATGCATGGGAGTTTAGTGCAAACATTTAGCAGGTAAAGAACCCTATGTCGTGAGGCTAAAGTGGCCAAGTTACCCTTATTCCATGGACCACATTACGATGGATCACTAGTTTAACCTCATGATAAATATCTTTATGCAAGGTTAATCCAATGAGATTAACCTCATAGCACGAGGTTATGTCCCAACGGAGAATATTTTCAGCTTTTGTTTGAAGGGCACAAGGGTAATTTTACCCAACCTAAATATGTCCTATACTACGTCATTTTGACTTTTAAATGAAAAATTTAGTATGGATTAGATCCCAAATACCTTATTCCTCTCTTTTACACTCACAAGGGTTGAACATAGAGGAAGAAAACTCTCTAAAGGGCTAAAAAAACTCTTCATCTCTAAAATCTCAATCTCAAGCTTCCATCAAGGATTTTGTTCCTTCAGGTATATGGTATTCATTGATAGAATCCTTAACCTCTCATGCCCAAATTATGAATTCTCAAGATGAATTCCATGATTCCATGAGTTAGGGTTCTTACCCAAATTTAGATGAACGTTATAAATTCAGTCTTACATGATATTTTCATGATTCCAGATATGTCTTGCAAGCTTTATGAATGATTTTCTATGGATATATTACATCATCCAAACTATCTATATTCTTCATAATTATTATGGGTTTTGATGTCTAGTTCCTTATGAAAGATTTATCCTTTTATATGAATTCAGTTTATTATCTATTCCCTCATGGATACATGTTAGTTTTTAGTATATTTTCAATTTTATTCATGTTCTACATGTTTCATTCAATAATTCAAGTATTTACAAATGATGCAAAAAGGATTAATTTTTTGCTATGTATAGGCACTCTCTGTATATTTTGATTACAGATTGTGATAATTATCTTCAGGATTAAATTAAGGATAATTAGTATTTCAGGATCAAATTGATCACAGACAAAACTTATCTCAGTATGACTCGTAAGGCTTAAATAAAGCATTGTGTTACTAGTCCACTTCAGTATAGTATGAGCATTAGTATCTCTATTTTAGGAGTAGTATATAGTACCGAGTGGATGGGGAATCATATCTTCGGCCAGTCTAGGTTGACACCATAATCCCAAAACCACGTTGTTGCTATTGGTTTTATAGCCCAAAATTACTGAGGCTCGGTTTAGTGGATCCACAAATTCATGGTTCTTTACCTTTGGATAGGATTAGAACACCCTCTCAGTGGGGACATTAGCTAGACTTTCTGTTGCTCACACAAAGGAGTCAGTTATGAGAATATCCCATGTATTTTCAGCTATAATTATTTTTGAATTACAAGCTTACAATGTTCAACTTTTACTTTTATAATATGATTAACATGTTGAATGACTCATTCGTTTACAACAGATGTGATTATATTATTATTATTATGACATCCAGTTTTCAAGATTTTTTCAATTAAATATGAGTCATTACAACTCAATTTTTGTAATCTATTTTGATGAACAATTTTACTAGTTTTTCAATATACAAATTAGCTCAGCATTACATATATTTTAACTTTCTATCTTAGTTCCTTTATTTTCAAATCAGTATTTTATATATATATATTCATATTATTACCTTTATATGACTACATACTCAGTACATTCCGGAAGGACTGTCATAAATTTTGCCTACACTCGCAATGTAGATTTAGGCCATTCATCCCAAGCTCGCGGATACTCTTGGATCTCTATTCAATAGACTTACAGTGGTGAGTCCTCGTGATTCGAGGGTCTTAGTGTCATTACAGAAGCATTCAAATTTTCTTAGTTTATTTTATGTTATTCAGTTTTTTATTTTCTTTTTTGACCTAGAGATCTCATCTGTCCAGTTATTATCATTTAGTAGAGGTTTTTCAGACATAGTGTTCAGAGTACATGGATTTGACTTTACCTTTCTTTAGATCTTTTTATACATATGTTATATGATTTTTTCATAACTTCTATTATTATATAACTAGTCTTCTTATTACAAATGATATTCTTGTTTACTTTAAATTTTTAGTAGTGTCAGACACTCAGTGTTAGTTAAGGGTCCTTCGGTGTTATCAGCTTCGTGTCCTATCCAAGGTATAGAAGGGGCATGATTTTTATGATCTTCCATTCCACTATCTTCTCAAATTAGTAGAACATATCTCATATGAGTGCATGAAGTGATTTGAAGTGTCTTTCAAGCTTTATTTCGGATCCTTGAGACAAGCTTGGTTTGGTCATTATTAAAGGTAGTGTCCCGGACCGTATCATCCTCCCAATTCGTCCTCTAATCCAAATGTTTCTAATACATAAGAAGGATAAAAAACCAACACATCCTCATAGTAAAAGTTTTAACGCATGGGTTAGCCAAAATATCACCCCGTAAAGGAGGCTCTTGCTTAAAAGATAACCAATGATCCTCAACTATCATGATAGACAAATCATTTTAGAAGGAATCAACAAATTGGATATAAAATATTTATGTGACACAAAGTGGTCACACCCAAATGAAAATATTCACATATTTTTTTTATCACTAAAACAATTAATTACCAATATGAAATCCCTACCCCTATTGCAAACAATTCCAATGCCAACAGAGGAATCATCAAAAGAAAAGAGGTATCAAAGAAAGTTTCTAAGGAAACTAGCCTGACTTAATGCATGCTCACTTGTAGGCTCATAATTATATTAAAGACTCATATCAAGTATATCCTTACAAGTTTAGTGGAGACACAGATACAAGAAAACAAGTTTCTTTATGGAATGTGGTCAAGTCTCTTACCCTAAATACCTCCCAAACAAGTGTGCTTCCACATGGATTCATGCTAGTACAAGCATAAAAAGGTACATTACTCACAAGATCATTAATACTGAAGTGGCCTTTTGATAAAGTATTTTCCTTCTACCCCCAAGATGATGCATGCTCCCTAGAGTTTGATTACATACTTCAACTTTTCTATCCTTGTGAATGGGACAAGGAGAACTACTCATAGATGTGGTACCTATAAGATAACATGGAATCAGCCCAAGCAACTATTTCTTTTTATCTTGACCAAGCATTACCAAGAAAGTGTCAAACTTTAACTTTATCAAGGTTAAATTGAAAAGAATTCCTCACACTTAGGTCAAAAGAAGACTCGTTTTCCCCAATAGTACCCCTACTCACATATTCCATACTTTTCACACAAACACTAGTATCATCATATGCAAATAGGTAATATAGGAAGGTCTCTCACAAATTAAGTTCATCTAATATGTCCTCATACGAAAGGGTACTTGTTGGGTTAATCACATCAAGGTATTGACCAAGAATGGTAACATACAAGGATAAATGAGCAATTATAGCATATACATCACACACCCTCAATAGTCACGTCATCATCAAATAAGGTATTATCCTTGAAGATACACTCCTATACTATGATTTATTTAGGAATAATAACAAATGGACTCATATTCCAAGAAATTGTAATCTCTAAGCAGGTAACCTAGATAAGTACCACTTGGTCAAGTGTTAACAACTCCATCACTCAATTATGATTCACTAGTCACATTATCCAATTACTTACTTGGTAGTCATCTTCAAACATGGTGACATTCAAAAAATGGCATACTAGTTGGTGGCATTTCAATATCATAATATCCAAATAAAATATTGCCATAATTAGGACCAACTAGCATGGAAGAAGTATACTAATTACTTCTAATTAGAAACAAGCCACCAATAACATCAAATGAACTACCACTCAAGCTGTCACATGGATCAAGTAATCATAATCATATTTGTCAAAAAAGTGTGGGTGTATCACAAAAGGGTTCACATAAGAGCATCATCAAAAAGACAATCAATATTTGGGATCCTTAAATACTCAAGAAAATCAATATGATTCTCACCAAAGGATCATTCATTCCACCTAGTAGGGCATTTCTTCCTAAGTTTGATGATCACTAAAACTAGATGGACACAAATTGATCTCATAATGAGAATCAATCCAACCATTTATAAGATCAACTAGTGTTTAGGAACTCATAAAATTGACAATATGATCATGCAACAAGATTCTACCATGGGTATTACAAGGCAAAGGATCACTAGGACCGCACAAATATAAGTTATATCTTATATTTATTTGTCTACTTGGCACATAAAAGTTTTTCATGGTTAATGAAGTATAAGGGTTAGCTTGTTACCTTATAGATAAGAAGAAGAAATTCCTTGCCTTGGTTGTTTTCATTGGAGAACACTTTCTCCTTTGAGAAGCTTTCATAGGCTTCATGAAATTTTTCATTGTGACACTCCTTATTGGGATTGCTTCCAAGAATACCTACATATGATGCAAAGCAACTAGAGGAAGAATAAAAGTTAGTGAAAGGCAGTGACAACCCACTCACATTACTCCACACAACCTCTTCTTTTTCCACTATAGGGTTGTCGCATAAGACTTCCTTAATCCTCTTGATATTTTATCTCTTAATTAGGTTGGAGTTAAGATACGTTCCAAGGATCCCATATAACGGGTAATAGGACCCATTCAAATCAAGCTTCCACTTGGTTACACTAGGGGTGGGGATAACAACTTCTAAGTTTGACTCCTTAATGCCAACCTCACTTGGTGCATCTATCATTACTTCCACTAAAAACTTCTCCATTTCATTCTAACAAAGATTCTTTATTAACCTTTGGGACTTTTTGGCATTAAGCTTAGAAATCGTTTGAAAGAGCTTGTCAAGATTCTTTTCAAAACTCTTTGTGCTCTCATAGGAAATTTATTCATGTGAAATGGTTGACTCTAAATGAAAGTGCTTCACTTGTTTCCATTTCTCTAAGAGTCATTGATAGGTAAAGAAGATTCCATTTGAACTCCATGATGTAATTATACTATTTGACAATACCTGAATGGAAACACGTCACACCAAATCTCTTCTTAATGTTCTTCAAGTAAAAAAAGACAACCTTCACACTTCTATCCCCCAAATATCCATCTTAAACTGTATAAGGGTTTTGTATCATCACCCAAGATAATCCAAACCATTCAACCAAATGAGGTGTAATATAACTGTTAGTATTGTGATCACCAAATTCAAGCACAAAATCTGAGCTACCATAAAAAATCACAGTTTCCTTAACATTTGCCTTGTGGGGACATTCCTATCTTGATACCTTGTAGTCTCCCTAATTTTACACCAACCACCATTGCTATATGAGGGACAAAAAGCATTAGAACTATGATAAGAAGAATTGGTTGTAGCATACCAAGAAGTAGGTGTTACGCTCCTCCTTTATTCCATTTAATGATCTTAAGTTGGTGTCCACCCTAATCTATCCCTTAATATATTGGATTGGAAAAATCACATGTCGAGGAAGATAAATCAACCTCACAATTTCCCTCTCCAAAACACCCCTCTTCCAAAGGTCCATAAGACATTTGGAGGACATCATTGTACCTAATACTACCTTCATCACTATCTTTTGCATGGTAAGAATAATGAGAATATTTGCAATCTTCTTCACCACTAAAGTGTTTAGTAAACGATTCCTCTACCCCTTTAACTTCATCACAATAATCATAGGACTCATTCATTATACTATCATCTTTGGAGTATTAATTCTCACCACCATGTCATTCACTATCATTTCGACCAACATAGTCATCATAGGACTCAATTTCATACATATAAATTTTATCATCATGCTCATACAGATCCTCATAGCCTACATAATACCCATCTTTATACTCATGACTCTCTTTATCATACTCATAACTTTATCATAATCATCATCATCTCAAACCATGGATGTTATTTTCCCTTATATCACCTTTTACTAACCTATAAAACTTGACAAACAAATTAGTAGTAAAATTCATCATGCCTATCGTACTGTAAATCACTCAATGTACCTTACAAAGGTGTATTTTCAAACTTGATAGAGAACTAACTTGACCAATCACTACAAGGTTACTTTAATGGATTCTTTTAGACCAATCAACGTACAATAATGAAGAAATTCAATTAAGAATTAAGAAGATCCTACGAAGTAAAATGAGAAAAGAACAAAAAGAATAACATGAAAGAAAAGGACAATAATCAATCTAGGAAATGTAAGTATGAATAAATACTAGTGCTTAGTAGTTGAGGAATTCGATATAAAAAAAGAGGAGAAATTAGGAATTTGGGGTTTTAAAACCAACTCAAATACGCCTTTAAAGCTTTAAATTAGACAGTGAAGGGGGACAACTCATCTCTAGGTGGATGGATTATTCAAATTTTGCTTAGCTTGATCATCCTTGTCAAAGTTAGACGACTTGTGGCTTGGTTGAGGATGGCTTGTCCAAGATGACTCAAAGACAGTCATCCTTCTCAAAGCAATTCTTCCTAAGTTGGATGACTTAGAGGGAAAATAGGAATGGCTCGTACAAATGTTGGATGGCTCATCTAATTACCTTCTTGGCTTATCATCTACATAAAAACAATCTAGAAATGGGGACAGTTTGGTGGAATCTTAGGGATAAATCGTGCTAGGTTGGAAGGGTTGTCAAATGCTAGCCTTGGCTACTCGTCCAAGTCAAAAGGAGATTGCCTAGCTGAGCTTCTTCTTGGATGATTTTTCCTTAGTCAATTTTGACTCCTTTGACCTTTTTGAACTTAGTATTAACCAAGCTTGAGTATAAATAGATAAACTATAATGAACCTTATCGTCTTATATGAGAAATACATGGGATTCCAGTAGTTAGGGTGTAGTGGAGGCATTTTCTGGTCGAGGAAGCTACTTGAGAGATTAAAAGTGAGATGTGTAAGCAGTATCCATAACTATTTGAGGCATCGTGTACTTTATCTTCCTATTTACTTACTTGACTTTTAGGGATGAAAGACCTTTTAGTAGTGGATGTTGTATTGTTATGGTCATTTATGAGAAACACATGACATTTTACATTCTAGAGCATTTCAGTAGCTTCCCAAGTCATTTATGACTTGTTGGGATTAGTAGTTCGGTTCCCTAGAGGCTCGGTTGAGAAATATCTCAAATTGCCTATTTTAGAGCCTAAAACTAAGTACTCGTTGACTAAAGTCAACTTTCCTTCAAGAAGAGCTCAGAATTAAATTGTGATAATTTCTTAGCTCCAAAATTCCAAACAAAGTCAAGATTGACCTTAAGTTTGTCTTTTGTGGTTTTTATTTGCAATTTATGCTCATTTATGGATTAGTTAAGTTTAATACATAATTTGGATCTTGGGTAGTATTTTGATGTTTGAAATTTTGGATCAAAATTCTGATGCTTCCATCAGTTCCAAAATGGTGAATTTAGGCTAGTAAGAGTGTTGGTGTTTCTTTTAGAGTGCTCGGTCTTATTTTGAGTACCATGGTGGAGTAGTGTGTTCTCAAATATTCTTGGTTTTGGGAGTCATTTTTATTAAACGATCTAGTATGGTTGTTTTGATGATTCTATTAGACTCAAAATATTGTTTCCATGTTTTTTGCATATTTGATTTAGTGAAATTGGACTCAGAATGTTCATTCTAGACCCCTCAGAGTTCTTAAATTTAGCTGTTGTGAAGTTGCCGGCACATACCACCTTTTGAAGAGGAGGTCGCACCTATGTAGTCGCCCTTATGACCAAGGCATCTCCCCAACGACAACCGCACTAGCAAAATTTCATCACCACAGTAATGTCACCACAACAAACCTAGTACACGCCCTAACAAGGGAAGTCCGAGAGGCACAGGGTTGCCCCAGTGACCATGCCCGACGACCTTGACTTTTTCCCTTATAGATATTGTAGAGATTATAAATAACTGCACACCTTTAGTTCACTCCATTCACAAGATTATTTATTCATCTTGTCTCTCAATTCCTAAGGCAAAACTTTGTGGAAAACTCTTCAAGGGTTGTATGAAAAGTCCCCCCAAAGGTTTTTATGGTCCTTCCCCACTCTCAAAAAGTCTTCTTCATCAATGATTTCATTGTTTTGAGTTAATCCATTGTTGACCAAACTAAGAAAAACTCATATTTTTTTATATCCGAGTTGAATATAGTAATTCTTGTTGCTTGTATTCTTCTATCCCATAATTATTGTTCGTCCATAGAATTACTCCATTTAAATCTGAAAAGCGTGAATCTTTGCCCCTTTTAACCAAATATCTTTGGGCTATTTTGATGGCTTTTCCATACTCGAATTGTGCTTAATTTTACGGCACAGTTTCCTTGTAATGTTAGGAACCCCATGGAAAAGTTTATTTTCAGTTCCGACGAGCGGACCCCATAGGTCCATTTTAGGACCCATACTAGGTGCAGTACGAAAGTTAGCATAATTTAAATCGTGGAATCATATTGATATGTCGAATATTTATTTTGCATGTTTAAGAGCAATCGGAGTTTGTTTCATATCAGTCGGAGTAATATTTATGAGCTTGCAACACCTTATGATCAAATGACAGGTAGGCTCCGTGGGGCTATATCTAGGTTTATAGATTTAATAATTATACTAAATTGTATCCTTAGTTTGGGTATCTTTGTGGTTATAGTAACCCTATACCATTTTTTCATCTATTTCCTCATTTGATACATATTTAGGCATCTAGAGTTATATGGTGCCTATGAATTAAGATTTTCCAGTGATACTTATTTGGGAAGATGGTTGATATTTCATGTATAAATACTTGTTGATATGCTACACATGCATTATATGAGTGGTTGGAATGTTGGCTCCTATGAGGGTGCATGGGGCTTGGCCAGTATCACCGCCTGATTATTGAGCCATGAAGTCTAGAGACTAGTTTCAGTAAAAATATCAGAAAAGGATATAAGCAAATAAATTGTTATATTCTGATAATACTATAAGTAAATGATCCCATAAATAATTTAGACTCGGTGTTATATCAAGCATCCGATAATACAATTTTTACTTATTTTAGCCCAGGATTTACACCCTGGAACAGGGAATCATTAGTTGACTAATTAATGTTGGGACTTAAAACCGACTCCGTTCGGCAGTGAGTACAGACACTGGAACTTGAGTCCTTCATCATACGGAAGTGAGTACAACTTTTCAAAACTATCACATATACTGGTTCGAAGGATTATTGATACAGTTCCCTTGAGAACTTTGGTGATACTATGATATCCAGGCATTGAATGCCATGACTTGCTGATATTATTGATATAAGACATTGGTCGCCAGGCTATGAGATCCTTGAGGCTCTGTGATTTGGGGTGTGAGGCTATGATGACATTAGAGATTGTACGTGGCGAGCGTACCTCCATAGACCTTGCCTCAAGGCTTCGGTGACACGGAGGGAGGGGGTATAGGATGGAGTAGGGATATACAGGAACATTTAGGGTAACCTTCTATGGATTTTGCTTATTGGTCCTAAGGGTACCGAAGGAGAAACAAACATAAGACTGGTCACTTTATGTGTGTGTATTTACCTTTCTGCACTTGTCTTTTTAATTGTACTCAGCTGACATGTAAGGCCTACGGTGAGTGTGAATTCTTTGTTTAATTTAGTTATTATATTATTTCTTTACTGCTTAGTTATAGTAGTGTTACTTTTGAGACTTACTACTTATATGGATTATTATGTGTTGTATTGTCTTATCAGTCATTCCTTTTTTACTTGAGGTTAGCGCTATACCATCCATGTTCTCTTCATTTCTTCTTTTGACTCTTGATTATTGTTGTTATTATTTACATATGATATAGTCCGGTTTCGGGGTATATTTTCCTTCATTATCGAATATCGTGTTATGTTATTAGCTAGCGATACATGCTCTACCTGTTGTTTGATCCCTATTTAAGTAGCTAGCTTCCATGATGTACTATTTGGTTTTGTGACGATATTTATATCTTTCATTATTTACTTTTTTTATTGTTATGCTCCTAGTGAACCCTCGAACCCTACTGGGTACGGGTTGCTTCGGTAGCTTATACTCATACAAAATTTGTCATCTGCAGATCCGAGTACAAGAGCCCTACCTTGATATATAGATTTCTGTTTGTGCAGACTCTGTTGACTTTTTAAGACTCAAGGTGAGCTTGGGGTCCATCAATTCCTACATCTCATCGGTGTAGATTTTGATCTCTACCGAGGAGGAGAGAGTCCACTAGATTTGTATATGGTTTGAGAGACAAACTCCACTAGGTTGTAGCATTGGTAGTGTCCAATGTTCGTAAGGCGGTGGTTTATCACGGTAACTATATTGAATCCGTTTAACGTGAGTAGCGTCAACATAACGAGTAGAGGAAAAGACATCAAGGAGGTTATAGTGGGTCTCGTTCTGGGGGCCAATGGTCAATTTCACTATGCACAGGTCTAGTCCAGCAGGACGGTAAAGGCATCATTGCAGGTTTCATCTCCTTCTCCAATGCAATATTCGTGGGGATCTGGATCTTCACAGCATGGTAGTCTGATGGGTTCTGGCAGAAGTTCCTAGTAGATTGGGCTATCTGGGCAGTGTTTTAAGTATGGCTCTTGTTGGAAATTATGATAGAGCTTGTCCTTAGAGGGGCACTATTCATCCTTTTCCTCAGTCTGCACAACCTTTAAGATTAGTGCCTTCGCCATTTTGAGTTGGCGGCAGTAATATTTGCGCTTAAGATTTGGATACATTATTTGTACGGGGTCTAGTGTGAGATCTTTACTGACCATCATATTCTTCCATACATTATGAACCAAAAGGATATAAATTCTAGGCAGCGAAGGAGGATTGAGCTACTGAAAATAATTCGAGCAATACAAACATTGTAATAGATGCCTTAAGCAGGAAAGCGGTCAGTATGGGTAGCCAAGAAGCCTTGTCAGTTTTGGAGAGGCCATCAGCAGTGGAGGTTTAGTCGTTGGCTAGTCGGTTGGTTAGACGTGACCTGTCCAAACATAGGAAAGTGTTAGCCAGTGTTGAGGCCAGATCTTCCTTGTTATATCAGATTCGACAATGGCAGTTTGAGGATGAGGATTTAGTCGCTCTTAGTGATCATTTATTATCTAGAGAGGTCGGAAGGGCTTCTATTGATTTAGATGGGATGTTTTGGTATGATGGTCGCATTTGCGTACCTTATGTTAGTGACTTGGTGAGGTTGATCTTTCTTAAAGCTAATAGTTCTAAGTATTCTATTCATCCTAGTGTTGCCAAAATGTGTCGTAATTCGTGAAAAATTGTATTTTTGGATTGGGATGGAAGGGAATATTGTATAATATGTGTCTAATTGTTTGAACTACAGCAGGTTAAGTTCAGAGACCAGGTGGTTTGATGTAGAGATTCCCTATTCCAACTTGAAAGTGGGAGTAGGTGACTATAGACTTTATTTCTGGTTTTCCTTGGACTAGCAAAAGTTTTGATACTATTTGGGTTATTGTTGATAGACTGACTAAGTCAGCACATTTTGTTCCTACTCACTCCTCCTATCATGTTGTGCATCTGGCTTTAATCTATATTCGTTTGGTTGTTTGATTGCATGGTGTTCCTATATCTATCATTTCAGACAGAGGAACCTAATTCACTTTGCAGTTTTGGAGATTTAGTTAGTGGGGCTTGGGTACCAAGGTTTATTTGAGCATGGAATTACATTGACAAACCGATGGTTAGTTCAAGCAGACTATTCAAGTGTTGGAGGATAGGTTCAGGACTTATATAATAGACTTGGTTGGTGCTTGGAATCAAAACCTACCAATGGAAGAGTTCACTAACAATAATAATTATCACTCCGGTATTGAGATGCCACCGTTTGAGGCACTGTACAGTAGGCGGTGTAGCTCACCTATAAGGTAGTTTGATGGTTTTGAGACCAGAGTCCAGACTGTAGATTTGGAGCATGATTCTCTTGGTTAGATTTGATTGATTCAGGACACGTTTTAGGCATTACAGGGTAATTAGAAGAGCTACATTGATCATAGGCTTCATACCTTAGAGTTTGGAGTTTGTGATAAAGTGTTTCTATGGGTATATCCTATGCGCAGTGTGATGAGGTTCGGTAGGCAGGTCAAGCTTAGTCCTAGGGATATTGGACCATTTGGGATCTTAGACTACGGGGTATCCTTACCTCCTATCCTTTCAGTTGTTCACCTAATATTTCATGTTTCGATGTTGCGGTGGTAAATTTCTAATGAGTCTCATGTCATTCGAGAGGATTCAGTGCAACTGGGTAAGAATTTTTTCTCTGTTGAGGAGCTAGTGAAAATTTGGCTAAGGATGTAGAAATTTGAGGTCTAGGGATATTCCAACAGTTAAAATGTAGTCGAGGCATTGTCTGGTCGAGGAAGTTACTTGGGAGATCGTCACTGAGATACATAAGAAATATCCAAAACTATTTGAGGCATCATATACTTTCTCTTCCTATTTATTTCCCTTTTTACTTGACTTTTGGGGATGAAAGTCCTTTTAGTAGTGGATGTTGTAATGACCCTCATGGTCATTTATGAGAAATACATGATGTTTTGTATTCTAGAGCATTTCAGTAGCTACCCCAAGTCAATTATGACTTGCTGGGACTGGTAGTTCAGTTCCCTGGCGGCTTAGTCGAAAAATATCTCAAATTGCTTGTTTTAGAGACTAAAACTAAGTACTCATTGACCAAAGTCAACTTTCCTTCAAGAGGAGCTTGAAATTAAATTTTGACAGTGTCGTTAGCTCCAGAATGCCAAATAAAGTAAATATTGACCTCAAGTTTGTGTTTCAGGGTATTCATATGCAATTTATTCTCATTTGTGGATTTTAGTTAAGTTTAAGGCCTAATTTGGAGCATGAGTGGTATTTTGAGTTTTGGAGTGTCAGAGCAAAATTTTTGATGCCTCCATCAGTTCTAAAATGGTGAATTTAGGTTAGTAAGAGTGTTGGTGTTTCTGTTGGAGTGCTCGGTGTAATTTTGAGGACCATGGTGGAGTTGTGCATTTTAGAATATTCTTGGTTTTGGTGGTCATTTTTCTTAATGACCTTGGATAGTTGTTTCGACAATTCTATTGGACTCAAAATGTCGTTTCCATGTTGTTTGCATAGTTGTATTAGTTAAATTGGACTCAGAATGCTCATTCTAGACCCCCAGGAGTTCTTAAATTTAGTTGCTATAAAGTTGCAGGCATACACCACCCCTGCGAAGGGGAGGTTGCACTTGTGTAATTGCCCTTGCGATTAAGGCATCTCTCCAACAACAACCACACTAGTGAAATTCCATTCCCACAGTGATGACGCCATAGAAACTCCAGTAGATGCCCCAATGAGGGATGTCCAGGAGGTACAGGGTCGATTTAGTGACCCATTTTCTGCCCCAGTGACCCCAACTTTCGCCCTTGCAGAAATTACAGAGATTATAAATAATTGCACACCTTCAGTTCATTCTGTTCCAAAAATTATTTCTTCATCTTATCTCTTAATTCCTGTGGAAAAACATTGTGGAAAACTCTTCAAGGGTTGTAGGAAAAGTCGCCCAATGTTTTTTCTCGTTCTTCCTCACTCTCGGTAAGTCTTCTTCCTTAATAATTTCATCGTTTTGGGTTTATCCATTGTTGACCAAACTAAGAAAAACTTGCAAATTGGTTATATCTGAGTTGAATAAAGTAATTCTTATTCCTTGTATTATTCTATCCCGTAATTATTATTCCTCCATTGAATTACTTTGTTTAAATCCGTAAAGAATGAATCTTTTCCATTTTAACCCAAATCTATCTGGTGTGTTTTGATGGACTTCCCGCACTAGAATTGTGCTTAATTTGGGGCACATGTTTCTTGTCACATTTGGAACCCTGTGACGACGAGCGGGCAGGTCCAATATAGGCCCATTCCGGAACATAGCATACTTTATACCGTGGAATCATATTGACATGTGGAATATTATTCCAAAAGTATCAGAGAAATCAGAGTTCATTTGATATCAGTCGGAGTAGTATTTGTGAGCTTGCATCGCTTTATTATTGGACGACAGGTAGGCTCCGTTGGGCTATCTTTGGGTTAATAGCTTTTATAATTGTACTAAATAGCATCAATAGGTTGGGTAGCTAGGTAGCTATAGTGACCTTGTAGCGCTCTTTCATTTGTTTCCTCATTTGATACATATTTAGAAATCCATAAATATATGGTGCCTGTGACTTAGGACTTGCCCGGTGATACTTGGTTAGGCATAGATTGTTGATATTTCATGTAAACTTACTTGTTGATATGTTGTGCATGCATTGTATAAGATGTTGGGCCAGTATCACCACCTGGTTATTAAGCCATGAAGTCTAAAGACTAGTTTAAATAAAATGACAGATAAGAATATAAACCAATAAATTGTAATAATCTATAATAATAACAATTATAATATCCAATTAGTAATAACTTTTCAAAAATTTCAAATTATAATAACAATTAGTATAACTTTTCAAAAATTTCACATATACTGGTTTGGAGGATTATTGTTACAGTTCCCTTGAGGACTTTGGTGATACTATAATATCCAAGCGTTGAACGCTATGACTTGCCGAGTACGGCTTGATGATGCTATTGATATGAGACATTGGTGTCTAGACTATGAGACCCTTGAGGCTCAGTGATTTGGGGTGTCGGGTTATGATGACATTAGAAATTGTAGGTGGAAAGTGTACCTCCATGGACCTTGCCTTCGGGCTTCGGCAACACAGAAGGAAGGGGTATAGGATGGAGTAGGGATATACCAGGAACTTTTAGGGTAGCCTTCCATGGATTCTGCCTTCTGGGCTTAAGGGTATCGGAGGAAAAATGAACACAGGACTGGTTACTTTATATGTGTGTATTTACTTTTCTGCAGTTGTCTTCTTTAGTGTACCTTGGCTGAGATGTAAGGCCTATGGTGACTGTGAATTTTGTGTTTAATTTAGATATTATATTATTGCTTTACTTCTTAGATACGGTAATGTTACTTTTGAGGCTTACTTATTATATTGATTATTATGCATTGTATTATCTTATCAGTCTTTCCTATTTTTCTTGAGGTTAGCGGTATAGCATTCATGTTCTCTTCGTGTCTTATTATGACCCTTGATTATTGTTGTTATTATTCACATATATTGTTGCAAGGATTCTGGTTACGTTTTCCTTTATTACTGGAAATCCTGTTATGTGCTTAGCTAGCGATACATGTTCTACTTGTTCCTTGATCCTTATTTGAGTAGCTAGCTTCCATAATGTACTATTTGATTCTATGAACATGTTTATTGTCTTCCATTATTTACTGCTTTTATTTTTGTTATGTTCCTAGCGGGCCCTCGAAGTCTACTGGGTACGAGTTTCTTCGATAACTTTTTCTCATACTACACTTGTCATGTGCATATCCAAGTACAGGTACCGGACCTTGATAGACAGATCGTTGTTTGTGCAGATTCTGATGACTTTTAAGGATTCAGGGCGTGCTTGGCATCCAAATTTTCTACCTTCTCTTCAGTATTTATTTTATGCTCTATGTGTTTTTGGAGATATATTTCTAGTATTACACTGATACCGGGTTTTTGGAAATTGTTGATTATTTTTACTTCCTCTTTATTCATATATTCTTTATTGTACTTGTACCTTCCGCTTTTGATATAGTAGTCCTCCGCTTCGGCTTCAGACTACAAGGTTGGTTCTCATACTGGTGGTATAGTAGGTGCCATCATGATCCGAGAATCCGGGTCCTGACATAAACACAACTTTGACTTAAGGGATACGGATCAACTATACCTTTTATTCATCTTCTTCACCATTATGATTTGAAGATTTCATAAGAATACAATCGGGACCCTCCCCCAGTGAGCCAGGAGGGGGCACGGGAGGATGCTCCGCCGGTTGCTATTGCCCCAGCTACTTCACAGCCACAGGCACCCTCTGTGCTACCTCACAGCCTGTTCAGCTACCACCTGCCGCGCTTAGAGACTTATTGTGGTAGATTCTTTTGATGTTGGATGGTACAGTGGCAGACAGACCACAGTCATCTACCTAGGGTGCGGCACTGAGCGTACTACCTCCCCCAGCTTTTGCAGCACCAACACCATCACCAGCAATACCACCAGTTGGACCACTTCCGACTACGACCACTACCCCTGCACCAGCTTTGGCTCCTACTATACCCGCATTTGAGGTGTGGAAGATATTAGAATATTTCCTCTGAGTTGCCCCCGCCAGGTTCTCAGGAGCATAGGGATAGGACCCCCATGAGTTCGTTACTATTTGTGATAAGAGCTTCAGACTCTAGAGCTTCTGGATTCTCATGGGGTAGACTTCACATCCTATCTGCTTAAGGGTGCCACTAGTCAGTGGTGGCGGACATTCCGGGATCGTAGACCTCCAGGGTCAGCTCTGCCTACTTGGGGATAGTTCAGAGAGGGATTTCTAGCTTAGTATGTGCCTCGTAGTGTTCGTGAGGCATCGCGAGCACAATTTGAGGGTCTGAGACAGGGTTCGATGACAAGCCAGGAGTATGAAGTTTGACTTATTAAGTTATCCAGGCATGCCATAGATCTGATATTTTCTAAGGAGAAGAAGATTCGCAGCTTTGCTCGGGTAGTAAGACCTGACTTGCAAGGCCATGTAGAGTTACTTCTGGTATTACAGAAGTTGTTATTTGATATTTCTGACCATGCTCGTT
>JBDJHY010573116.1:0-16638 GCA_039654485.1 Withania somnifera
CTCACCACTAGTTTGCAAGAAAAAATTTAACCACACACGGTGTTTACACCAAATTTATTTAATTTATCACGATTAAGTAATTTTATAAATTAAAATATATGTTAATTACTTATGATTAAGTAAAATAAACTCTAAATTCACACGTAGCATGTATATATTGGCTTGATGTATACACTAGTTGTATGTGAGTATTTACCTATGAAAATATAAACACTAATACTTTTGTTCAATTTATGTGATATTTTTTGCTCTTTTAAATTCAAATCATGTGAATTTTAACTAACAATTTAAATTGTATATTTTTTAAATCATATTAGAGAAAAAAATGAGAGAATTTGATTTTTAATGAATAAAATGTGAAATGGGTAGGTATTTATAGAAATAGGGGTTGGGGGGGGAGGGAGGGGGGAGAGTCAATGAGCAATGGCTAGTATTAGGTGGAATTCCCCCAGTGGCTATAAAGTCATCAAAAATAAAAATAATCTTTTTAAATTTTGGTCAAACCAGGATGAATGATGTCACCATAACCGGGACAAAATTTTGATCCCATCCCGTCCCATAATCGGATCAAAGATACACCGTCCTATTTCTCTTCCTACAGGTTTTGAACGAGCTGATACGACTACAAGGATGGACCAAGACGTCCCGTCCCATTTAGTAGCCTTATTTAGAATGGAGGGAGTAGTATATTTGGCTAAGAATTTCTAAAAGTCACCTCATTTTAGCAAGCTTTATATTTAAAAGTTGCTTTTTAAAAGGGAGAGCTTATCGGGAGAAGCTGTTTGACTAATCAATACGAAAAACACATTTAAATAATAATTAGTGTTTTTAAGTTTTTAAAAATTATTTTTTAAGTTTATTTTCTCAAATGTGCTTTTCGAAATACATCTTTGAAGAAAAATTACATTTTTAGCTTTAGATAAGTAGTTTTTGCTACACTCAAAAAACACTTATTTTATTTAAAAATTTGACCAAATACCTTATTGTTGTACAATAAACACTTTTTCTTTGGGGAGGGGTGTAGAGGGGGGGGGGATATATTCAAATCGTTTTGACCCAATTTAAATAATTTGATTTGAATTATAAATTTCAAATCGGATTATGAATTCAATTTTAAAATATTTTAAATTTTCAAAACAAATATAATTTGACATGTTTATAATTCGAATCGATTCGAAAAATTTAATAAATACATACTATTCATTTATACACACACACTTATGTATGTATGTACATACATACATACATATAGAACAACACTTTAAAATAATTACCAAACATAAATAAAAAAAAAATAGCAATATTTAGTGAGTCTTTATTCTCCCTTATTATTCTCCCTTTGTTCTTTTTTTAATTTTTTTTTCTCTTTTTAATTGTTTGAATATTTCCATCTCTTTTTTTTTTTTCGTTTCTGGTGCTTTTTCTTTTTTTCATTTTTTTTTTGTATTTCTTTATTCTTTCTTGTATTTTTAATGTATTATATATTTTATATTTTTTTGTATTTTTAAAAAATATGGCTACGACAAATTTAAGTAATGGATGATGACAGAAATATCATAACCACTCATTGAGTTTTTATTCGCACCATTATTTGTATTATTTTATTCATTGATACAAATGAAATCATGCGAATATAAATGATATGTTTTAACAAACTTATTTTTTATTGATGTACTTGTATTTTAAAGAATTATTTTTATATTTGTATTTGTAGTTATATTTGACTGCATATATTTTTATATTTATAATTGGCTGCATGTTGAATTCAGCTATGTTATATATATTCGGTCTAAATGTTACTTAACTTATATTTGTATTCTTGTTTAGATTTAGTGTTAAGATTAGTTATGTTACACATATCTTTAAAGTTAATTAATTTGTGTTTATACTTTTCATTCATTGACTTTGTATTTTCACTAGTGATTTCATGTTGGTATCAAATATATTATATAAATTGAATCATCCAAATATAAATGACAAATTTGTCTACAATTAATTTTGTTGTATTCGTTAGCATATTTGTCGAAGCAACTTGAACCATACAAATACAAATGATAGTTGCAAATACATTTATTTTTGCATCATTGAATTTGTATTTGTATTTAAATATATCATTTATGGTTTAATTATTTTTTGTTTTTTATTTGTTAAAATAAAATAAGAAAGAGAAAAAGAGAAGGGGGGAGGGGGATTGTAAAATACAAAATATGAAGTACCAAAATAAAATATAAATATAAAAGAAAAAGAAAAGACAAAAAGATCACAGAGAAATAAGGGAGAGGGTGAGTTGCATACAAATATAAATAATAGAGTGTACAGATTGACAGATAAATCATCCAAATAAAAATGTTAAATTTATATAAAATGTATTAATTGAAATAAAAAAATATAAAACAGAAAAAAAATAAGAAAGAAGTGAAAATATTAAATATTAAGAGAGAGAGAAAGAGAAATATGAAAATAAATAAATAAATAAAATAAGAAATGTGAAAATAATAAAATAAAATATAAAAAAATAAAATGAGAAAATCATGAAAATAAGAGAGAATATGAGTTAATATGAACTGCAACTAGCAAAGTATTGCTATGCTTTTCCTTGAATAAGAGTGAAGTTTGTTATTTATAAAATTTATCATAAGGCCCACAATGAAAGTCCAATTTATTCCTTTTTTTCTACTTTTCTACCTTCAAACTCTATTAAAATATTTAATTAGAAAGTCATAACTCAATCTGTCTTTCTTTCTTTGGAATAAATATACGTAACAGAGTCTCTCTATTCTCTATAGAACAAAGTCACAATAATTAATTGTTATTTATTATTAATTTTTTAAGTGTTTAACCATTGTGGATGGATTTAAAACCATTTTAAATTTGCAACGTCACTTTTCATTATTTGTAGCCTAATTTTAAGATTTTTGGTACTTCATTGTTATGTTTTTCTCCTATTATTGAAATAAAATTAGTTGCTTGTTGAAATTTCAAATTTGAACAATTTGATTCGATTTTACGAATTAATTTGAACCTAGAACAAATCGAGTTAGAATGGAGATTTTACCAAATCGAAGTTAATAATTTTAATTTAATAATGACCAAATTCGACTTAGTTCAGTTCGTGGATAACCGTGCTTTGAAGGCCTAAGCAGTAACATGCTTATGAGGGATCGCATGAAATCATAAAATACAAGCAAGACGCTTTTACATACTGTAAATTTACTTTGAAGGGCTAGGCAGTAACATGCTTAGTAGGGATGGCATAAAATCATAAATTACAGGCAAGGTACTTTTATGCATTTAGTTTTCCCATTTCTCATCACATCATGGTCCCGATTAAGATTATTGGTGAAAGGAAATAAAAAGACAAACTCCGCAGAATTAATTCAGGTATCTTCATTGATTGATTAGACAAAAAACTGTTCTAGACATGTTTTATTTCACGTGAACCTCCATTTGAGTTGTTTTATTGGACTTCAATCTGTAAACATATTTATGACAAAATTGCCTCATTATGGAACTACTTTGGGCCAGATTCTCATCAATTTGGCAATGTTGGCACGCTAGGCCCACTTTTTCTTGTCGGAAGTTTTCAGGTTTAAAATATTGTCATTTTCTTGTCTCAATTAATATGATGTTTTCGCTTATCAGAGATAATTTAACTAATTTTTAAGATTAAGTTAAACTAAATTAATTTAATTACAAATCACAATTTTTTATGTTAAATTTCTCTAATTCTTGTTATTATTTTATAAGCTAATTATAATTTGGTGAACTTTGGAGAAACAATCTTCTTCAAGTTTCGATAATAATTTTTCAATTTTCGGTTATAATCGTTTGCTTTTACGCAGTCGTTTGGTACAGTCGTTCCACTCTCTAATCTTTTTATTTATTTTTTATTTTTATTAGTTGATATTTATTTGTGTGAATTTGCTAATTTAGTATTTTATTTTGTTATACGATGGATTCGTCTAAAAACGTTTAGGAAAAAAAGTTGTTAGCCTTTAGTCTTTTGGTAGAAAAAAACAAAGGTTCTTCTTCTAGTGCTCAAAGACAAGTTTCTTTAGTTAGAATAAATACAATGATTGTACGCATGTGAATGAAATTAATTTTGATCCTCAATTCATAAAAATCAATACTGATACTCCTATTCCTGGAATGTATAATAATTTTAAAGAATTTATATAAAGACGTAGAAGTGGAAGATGACTTAGATGATACACTGACTATTCCCGGCCCCGGTATTATCGAGAGGTCACCTCAGGATGACCCTCATGTTCGAACTAGGTGTATTGACCTTGAAGGTCATTTTTGGTATTTTTTATAAAATTATCATTTTACCTTTTTTGATATTTGTTCTGAGTCATATTTATTCGGTTTACAAGATTGATTTTGAAATTGGAGCTAAAAGTTCAAACTTTGAGAAATCTTCAGTTTCTGGAGGTCTGTAAGTTGAAACAGTCAACATTTAGAGTTTCAGGTCTCGAAATAAAATTTTGTCAATTCCATCAGCTTCAAAATGTGGAAATTGCTTTAGGAGGACTTCGTTTTTAGATTTAGGATTTTCGTGGTGATTTAGCTCATTTCACGAGAGAAAGTTGAGTTTTAATGCCAAAGTTTAACTTTTGTCAACACTTGATGATTGGATGCTTGTATTCAAATTGCGTCGATTTTTTGAATTCATCAGGTCATTTTTAGTGTAGGAGAAGGTTCAAAATATTTTACAAAATTTTTTAGAGCAATTTTGTCTTTTTGATTAAAATTTTTATTTTAGCAACCTTGTGTTGGATCAAGGTTGGTTCACGAGAATCGTCCCTTCGTGTTTTAATTGATGACCAAACCATTAAGTCAAGATTCGATGTTAATGGAACTCCCACAAACAATTGAGATCCTTAAGATTCTGAAAGTTAGCACAAAACTCTGAAATACCAACCCTTAGCTAGATAATGCAATTAGTGAGAATGAAATAAACGAAGGACCCCCTACTGAATCCCATTGGCAAGCAAGCACCCCTCCTAACCAAATAACAATAGCTCTACTACCCCATATACCATCACGATAATTGAATATCTTACTAAAAAGAAGGTAAAAAAGTAACTCAAGCACAGTCTGAAACTTCCCATTTTTGTCTCTAACATGGTCAAGAAAAAATCATGAGACTGAACCATTATCCATGAAATGTAATGAATACTGAGAGTCACATTAGAGATACCCTTAGTATCAGACGCCAAAAACAATGGCAACAACTAAACCACTTTGTGAAGTACCAAAACATCATAAAGTTGGTGTACTTATTAATCAAAGCTTGATACCTGATATCCCATTGTGGTAGTGATATTACATAACCGTTAATACTGATACATGATCTCACAACTCACCTATCACAAAGTACCATAAATTCACTTCACATCTGACTACAACCTCAATCCATCATATCCAAATGAATTAAGATAACCCAATTACTACCCCTTAATGAGATCATACAATTGGACCCGCCCACCCGATCCACTACTAAGGAACTACCCATCAAGTAGAAGTACGAATGGAAACCAAAAGAATACTGTATATCATATCAAAACCCTAGTTTGGAGTTTACCAGTACATAGGGGGAAGTAGATCTACAGTCAACTAATTAAAAGGTAAGGCAATGGCACACCGATACAGCACCAGACACAAAGAGCAACTACCAACACTATTAGTGACTAATTACTACTACAAAAATTCAAACCCACCAACACAGCGGGAAACCCAACAATGGTGAAATCTAATGACATCCTTAATCATACTTTATGACCAATAATCTATTCCATATATCCGACCTTCCCAAGGAAATCCAGAGGATTGATGTAATCGATCCATCACTATGAATCAACTATGAGTACTGAGAACCATTCTAACTAATAGAGAAAACCTGCAAAAAAGCACAATCCCAAGGGAGATCACAAATACAAGCTAGCAAGTAAATTGTCCCACAAATAAAAAATGTAACCACAACTCAAAGTCATGAATACGATGTTCAAAATGAGCGTTGCTATTGTTGATGGTGAAACTAAGATATCTAATGCTGCCTCAATCACGAAGCAAGAAAGTAGCTAGTAGATGGCCCAGTTTCACAAAAATAAGCAATACTGAAGAATCAAGACCAACATAGATGAACTCAACCAGCAAAAAGTCCCTTAAGACTTGAGCAATCCAATATCTAAGAACATAGTGAATCCTACCCCATAATTCCTACCAATCTTAATGCATACACGCTCTTAGGCTATCCTCCAAGGCACCATAAGTGTTGTCTATAGGATTCCAATAGTAAAAACACACAAGTACTTCCAAGAAAATATCCTTTTCGCAATGTTGCTTCTCCTCCTAACCCCTAAGGCCCTCTTCTGATTTACTCATAACACTGCATTTATAGCATCCAAAAACCAACTCCTTCTGATGACCCGATTCCCATAAGATGAAACAAAAATAACTGTGACATCTCTAAACCAATATAAACCTCAAGGCCCAATACCACATTGAATTACACCATATCCATATGGAAATATTATCCACACACTATGACTTAATAAAACATTCATATAGGATCGACATATTCGATTCACCACCACAAAAATAATTTATGGGTAGATAGACGACAGTTACTAGTAGATAATCACATGTCATGACTAGGCTAGAGGTAAAGCATGCAAATGTATAGGAGATAGTAGATCCTGAATCAGTCAGACAAAACAAGTCAAGGGAAAAGTGGACCCTTACTTATCATATTTGTGTCAAAAACCTCTGCCTTAGGACTAACTGGACGAACATCACACTATTCCCTGTTGTCTCTGAGTGAATCTATCTCCCGACACCAGTAACTCTATCTGTTGATAGAGAACCTCTTTCCACTAGTTCTATAACTAGAGCCCGATAACTCTAGGAGGTCCACTGAATCCTCTTTAGTATGTAACGGGGATATTGTTTCATAAGATGGCCTGGAGCACCACAAGCAAAGAATTTAGGTGATGTAGCTGGGGCATAAGAATCCTGAGGAGCCAGTGGTGCCACCCCCGATACCCACACCTGTAACACGTCCTAATCAAGAAGATTTATTAACGAAAAACTATAGGACCTAAATTTCCACCTCGACCTGAAACCCTCTGCTGGAACCCATGAGAACTTTACCCTGAACTGAATGAACCTCGTCTAGCATAAATGACCCTAGATACAATCATAGTAGGTTGAACTGATCCATAAGGTGAAACTAAATACCACTATCAAGAAACCCATCGTTTCCTGATGAGACGCCTAAAAATTCCAAGAAGTAAGAGGCCTCTTGACCTGCATACACATACTCGGCTCAATCCTCTCAAGTGCACCCAAAATCCTCAGTAATCTACTCTGCAAAGAATGTGGGGTGACCCCTTCTGGTGGAACTAGATCCTATTTTCTCTCATCCCCTAGAACATCCCCTGACCAATCCCACTCCTCTAACTCTAACTCTGTCTCATCCTTGGTATCTACCCATTCCACGTGTAACCGGTACAAAACTATCCCAACACTCTCTATTTGCCTAAGCGCTGAATCTAACCATATATAGAGAGAACATGGAGAACCTTAACACGTAATGAACCATGCAAGAGTAGAATGAAAGGATATGTAGGATGTTTCCTAAATTTTTGTAGCCTCCTGAAGATAAGTAATGTACGTCTCCTCACCGATCCACAAGACTCTTCTAAACTTGGTTTATATGTAGTCGGACCTACAAACCTAGATCTTTGATACCATCTCGTCACACACCAAAATTCAGGTGTTATGGCACCCACCTTCCCACCTAGTAGGTCAGCCTAACTCATGAATAAAATAAAAGAAAACCAATTTAAATGCGGAAACTAAATACACAAGTAAAGTATTTAATGTGGAAGTCTTTACAATAAAACCCAAAACCAGGAAGCCACTGCTTTACAAGCCACAATGGAAAGATTACAATAGAAATCAAAGGTCTAAAGTTAACTCTTATGAAGTAAAAACACTAGAAAATAAAAATAATGAGAAGTATTCAATAATTGGTGAAAAGACAACCAACTACCTTAGATTCCTCGAATTGCTCCTAGACTAATGGGAGGGAGACAAATGCTAAGTCTTAGGTTCGATACCTGCACAAAAATGTAAGAAAGTAATGAGTGAGTACAAAATAATGATACTCAGTAGCACAAAACAATGATACTCAGCAGCATCCTCGACCAATCTAACTATAAAAAGAAAACAAAAGCCCCATACTCCCAACCGATCCTCCAAATACTACAACCTGCAACAAATATACTCAAGAACACAGCAACAGTGTACACGAATGCATGGAAATATCAGTTTCAACACCAACACTACTAGTTCAACCCAATAAGAATAGAGTATCTCGAGGCTCCAAACACAAAAACTAAGAATTATTGATGAACTAGGCACCGTTCAGTTACACAGTTATGCCATTTCAACAATATAAGCAGGCACCGTTTCCATTACACAATTATGCCATGTAAATAATATAAGTAGGTACTAGACAATTACACGGTCATGCCATGCCAATAATATGAGTAGGCACTAGTCAATTACTCAATCAAACCATGTCAATAATATAATAGGCACCAAATAATTACACTGGCATGTCATGTCAATAATATAAGTGGGCACCGGTCAATTACACACTTATGCCATGTCAATAATATAAGTAGGCACCGGTCAATGAAACAGTCATGCCATGTAAATAATATAAATAGACTCTAGTTAGAGTATCAGTGGTGTCTTTCCAACAATATCAATTAAGGAACAATGTCAAGTCAACAGTCAATCTCAACACGAAATAACATGTAAAGTACATTTGGTACATATTGTCTAATAACCACACCAAGACATAATCTAAGTTTCACATTCATTTGGAAATTGTATGATGTCATACCATACTATTCAAATATTTTAAATTAACCAATTATCATATATAAATTATTGGAAATATCATAATTTGAGATTTCAAATCAATAACGTAGGCCTTTCATGGGTAATCTCTATCAAGAATAACTTTTTAGTTTCAATTTTAGCCTCCCGGGCATCATGATTTTCGATTATAAGGTTGCTAATATTTATCGTGGGTGTTTTCATCAACAAGTATATAATTAATCCTAAATCCTCACTCAAGTCATCATTCCCAGCTAAATGTTCAAGCCAAACAAGTCATAACACAAATCAAATATATATATTGATTAATTTCATCAAATGTTCACATCATTTCAACTTGTTCATTTTAGATCAAACATGATAGCCAATATAAATCTTGAAGAACCCATGTCACCCTAAATCATAAGAAAATTATCAAGCAATTGTTAACATTTTATAGAAAAATCAAAAACCATATAACATCAACTTGCCTTATTTAGGAAAATCTACCAAGCATGAGTCTATCCCTTTTTAGAGCCTTCACACGAGAAAAATTTATTTACAAATATATTATGCACAAGAAATAACAACAATCAATGCTCATATGTTAGTATTTAGCAGTTTAATAAAATTTCTACCCTGGGTCCACAATAACTAAATTAGAATTTTATTAAAAAAACATATTACCCAGTACTTTGGAAATCTAATCATCAAGTTTTTCCAAAAACCCATTCCATTGGTGGCTCAAAATTATAAATTATTTATTTTTGAGTTCATGTTGAAAATCCCTATTTTTATCTTCAAAACTTTCAAATATTAGGTTAAAACCATGAATTAATTGATGAAAAACTATGAAATCATGTTTAGAAACATTATCTGATGTTTATATGTCGAAAACCTCTTCTTTAGTCTTGTCAAAATGAGTAGAAATCAATTTGGTTTTGAGAAAATGATAAAAATGCATCTTTAAACAAGTTCACTACCCATATGCACTATTCACCACGAACGCAACACCTAGGTGTGATTGCGGAATGGGCCCAATAGTTAACCCATCACGGTCTCGGACATCCCACGCGATTGCTACCCTTAGTGAAATCGAAACCATCACGAATACAACTCTCATCCTGCAAACGTAAAGCACACCACACAACCCTCTACGAGCACTCCCCATCCCGCCAGCCCGGAGGTCACCTGGAGGTAGAAATAATAGTTTATATGATAGAAACTCCAGAAGGATATTAATGCTCAAAAAGGACTCTCGGGATTCATCCGAAATCCTAAAAAAATAAATTATATATGCAACCATAATAATTTCGACATTTTGGACTCAATTGAACCATAAAATCACATTTACGGGGTTTTCGTGACTCGATACTTATTTATTTAAGATAGGAATTAAGGAGCTCTGGGTCAATTATGATTAAGTTTCGGGAATCTAGATGTGTCCTTTTAAAAACTTTTTTGAAAAATATGAGCACGTGCATTTTTGGGAGAATTATTTTGAACCGAGAGGATTAAAACAACCAATCAGTGAGGATGTAGTCAGTCCAAAACTGTATTGCATCCACAGGTTCATTATGATTATGCTAGTTAAGGATCCTTAGTTCAGATTTACCTACTTATTCCTAGCCATAGAAGGTTTAGGGAGGCCAATTTGCTAGTGTGGGATAAGAACGAGACCTTTTTTGGTGTGGGTTTATGACACAGGACTCTACGTAGCTCATAGCATAGTTTCTGCCAGTTGTAAGAACCTCCCAACTTCACGAGTAAGTTTTAAAAGACTAAAGATGCTTGACCCAAATAAATATGTTTCGCACTTAAATTTTATACTTTGAGCCAAGAGTTGTACTTTCAACTTATTTTCAGTAATTTGGGTCATTGCATAGATTCTCATTTCAACTTTATATTATTTATCATGTTTTATGCACACACTCCATACCAATATATTCAATGTACTGACTCATTTTGGCTGTGTCCTTTCATGAAATGAAAATAAAAGTTTCCCCCTTCAGCCTTATAGTCAGTAGAGCAAATTTCTTGAAAAGTTTGGTGAGTCCTCACATGCTAGGGACCAGAGTTGTTCTCTATTTATTTCATGCCTTTTCTTTCATAGTTATGTTGAGAACTGAGGGGGGATTTCTTCCAATAGTTTACCCTAGTTCAATAAAGGTTTCGAACATGGAGTTAGTTGTTAGTAGTTTTCTTATGTTTAGCCTATTTAAGGCTTGCTTATGATGTTATCTAGACTTAACCATATTTATGATATATTTAGTAGTTTTCTAGATTATTTAGGATGCTTCCTCATATGTTAAGTGTATGAACATGTGCATGTGTCAAGGACTTTCTTGGGGCTTACTTGTGTGCTTATAGCGTCGTGTAGTGTCTAGGGGTAGCCTCAGGGTGTTAGACAAAAAAGCCACTTATTATAAGAAATTACCACCATACTGATATGTATTTGATAAAACTTACCCTAGCTGACCTATCCAAATGAAAAAGACATGTGAAGATCAATTCATATATGTCTTTATAGAACTTAATGCTTTTATTAAGGGGTTTGACCATTATAGACCAGTGGTAGTTGTAAATAATATCCATTTGAGAGGAATATATATTGAGTCCTTGGTGTTAGCAAGAACAATGGATGCAACAGGTAAACTTTTATCTCAGTTGATTGAAATGTATTACTATTTGCCAAATAAACTGTTTTAAGTATGTATTTGAATATGCATGATATATTTTTCCTCTAGCCTATGGGTTGTATATTTTGATAATGATGCCGCTAGACTTTTTTATTTGAATAATTAAAGAAAGCTTATGGTGAAAGGGAAGGATTGAGTGTTGTTCCGATCTTAATAAAAGCATCATAAAGGCTGTTTCACATATATTATTTATAGGGAAACGTGCATAAGGAATCAAGAAATCTCATGAGTTGTTATCTTGTGTGTTCTATATGATGTCATAGGTGTATACCCTGAATGAATTTGATGGCTAAGATTGAGAGTGCTGATGTGAGGGTAAAAGAATATTTGGAGATTTCTAGGTACGAGAAATGAGTGTGGTTAGACTATGACATTAAATATGGATGAGATTATTAATTTAAAACTTTTATTGGCAAGGGAACTGCCAATATATGACTTTCTTGAGGAGGTTATAGAGTTATTTGATAAAGGGAACTATGAAAATCGAAAGGAGACTACGTACATATTCACATTAATAGCTGGCCAATTCCAGAAAATACTCAATAATAATTAGTCGCTTAGTAAACTCATGTATCCTTTGCCGAAGAATGATGACTGGAAGACACCAAAACATATTTAAGAAGAGGTGGTTCTACCACTTAAATACAAGCGACCTTTTGGAAGACAACTGAAGATGGATCGTGGTAAAACTGTGAGTGAAATGGATCAAAAGAAGAGGATAAATTGTTTTAGCGCCTGTAGATTAGCTGGTCACAAGGCATTTATGTAGAAAGAGAGACAGGTGTATATGAATTGTCATTGAAGATGGTTTGAATATCATGTGTAAATTTTTGTATAAAAGCATTATTGAAATACTTTTTAATAAAAATTCATTTTTGTGTTAGATGGTGATTAGTACCTCGAATATAACTTCACAAATTCTATACATGCTTTAATATACAGGAAGGAATGAGGTCATCATATCTATAACTAGGAAGCATATATACAAGCTTGAAATAAATGATCAACACCAACTACTAAAAAACAACATTTAGAGAAAAATTAAGTTCCATTGCTAATAGGTCTTATTTTTTTCAACATATAGCTATGGAACAACGATAGAAATCGTAATCCATTGCTAAATTTTTAGAGCCAAAATTTGGCACCAGATTTTAAGGACAAATTTAGTAACGTATTTTGTGTGACAAATTTATTTTGATATATAGCCACTGAATTTGCAATGAAAAATACATTTCTACTTTTAAAATCATATTTTTATTAATTTTATATTTATAGCGACAAAAAAATTCACCACTACAATTTACTTTAAATATATTATATATCTAATAGAGACGGTTTATATTAACATTGCTGACTTCGTCACTAAATTTATCTCAAATTTTATTTCTTAAAATTATAATAAAAGTTAAAAAGTTGTCGCCTGTACTATAACCTTTTTTCTCGTCTTTAACGAAAGAGAAGTAGGAACGGTGTTTCACATAAGAGGACTGTTTCACAGATTAAGACAAACGAAGACTATGATGGAAGGCAATTAAGACGGATGACGATGGAGATTATGGTTTTTATCCACCAACTTTCAAAGCTCTTTCTCCTATGAGTTTTCTTATGTCTTTCTTCTCTTATTTTTCTAACCAAACATATCAGTCATGGTCTAATATTTTGGGGTTAAGGTTTATTCCAATATCTGGGGTTAGGGTTCATGCAAGCATTTGGTGTTAGAATTCATTTTTCTCTTTATTTTTGTGTGTCTATTTTGAGATTTTGAATTTGTGTTTGTGTGTGTCTCTCTCTATGTTGATTGATTCTGCTATTTTGGGTTTTTGAGTGTGTGTTGATTGATTCTTCCCTTTTTCCATCTTATCCAGATTATTCATTTTTATGGTGGATTCAATATTATTCATTGTTTATAGTTGATTCACCACTAATTATCCTGATGTTGTAAATGTTGATGATGAAGATAAAGTCTATTAGTAAGATAGTTATTCTCTTGTTAGTTTAGTGGAAATCTTCCAAATATACTTGGAAGGATAGTGAACCTGGATCTGCTTAAGCTATCTGACAAAAAATTTAGTGATCAGATACCTAGTGGATTAGGTGGACTAGTACGGCTAATGGAATTGGAGATGGGAAGAAACTTCTTCTCTTGTTAGTTGTTCCAAAGAACACTTGTGATGAACTGATAGGTCTTTAATAGCCATGTTGTGCTTCAATTTGACCTATATCCTACGTAGGAAATCATGATTAGTTAAATGATTAATAAGCATATCATATTGACCTAGAACCTGTTGGTATCTTGTTTATAAATGGTATTATCTTCTCTATTTCCTTCATCCTTTTCTATTCTAAAATCAAGTATTCACAACATGCTATAGTGTTTTTGAGTTTCTAAGTCCTAAGGTTCTTTGTATTGTTTTTCACTATATATTTGACAATTTTTGGTTGTGTATGCACATACTGTTCACTATATAAATTTGGTTTGTTATGAATAATCTAGAGGTAGTTGGATGTGTAAAAGGTTGGATGGACGAGGTGCTGTAAACTCTAGTTTTGTGACCGGTGTAAATGAATTTATCCAATTTTTTTGTTCTCACAAAATCGAATGAGCGGTAAAAAATTCAGATGTCCATGTAAAAAGTGTCACAACTGTAATTTTGAGGATGTCAAAATTGTTAAGTGTCACCTTTATCTATCTGGGTTTGTTGAGGACTATTTTGTTTGCAAGCATCAAGGATAAAAAAAAATGAGATTGGTGAGATTTCCTCAGGCAATGATATGCATGGTGGTACTCAATCTGAATTAGGATATGATAATCCATTCAAACAAATGCTTTTGGATGCAGTTGGTCATACCTTTCCCTAGGGTTCAAGTTGGCAATCTTATAGCAATACTGAGCCTAAGTATTCTCATCCTTGTGAATCTTTAATGGAGGAAGATCCTAATCCTGAGTCTCAAAATTTTATAATTTTCTACAGGCTACTGATGCAGAATTATATCCTGGTTCTTCTATCTATCAACTTGCAATTGTCTCTTAGTTGTTAAACATAAAAATTGAGGATAATATGTCACAGAGAGGTTATAAACAAATGGCACAAATGTTGAAAGAGGCTTTGCTCGAATATAACATAGTGCTTGATAGCTATTATCAGACCAAGAAGCTAGTGCTAGCTTGGGTTTGCCGGTTGAGAAGATTAATAGCTGTGAATCAGGGTGTCTATTATATCGCAGTGATGATTAACACCTTACATATTGTCGATGATGATGAACACCTTACAATCTCTAAGGTAGCTTTCTTGACCGGACGATGCCTCCGCTGCACCCTAACCACTGGATCTCCCTAGACCTTAATTTCCTGAAATCTTTTGCCAAATTAACTACCGGTTCCACAACAAAAGACAGATTCTCATCCAACTGCACCGAATCCTATCAGAGGACATGAAACTTATCAAGAATGTAACACTGCAACATTGAAAAATGGAACACCAGATCACTGGTTGAGAAGGAGGTAGAGCCAATGGTAGGCAACATTATCAGCTCTGTCCAAAATCTCGAATGGCCTAATATACCTAGGTCTAAGCTTGTCCTGCCTACTGAACCTCATCACATCGCGTATAGAAGACACTTTCAGAAAGACTCTGTCATTAACTGAAAACTCCAAGTCACAAAGTCTATGATCTGCGTAGCTCTTATTCCTACTCTGTGCTACCTGAAGTTTATCCTAAATCAACAAAACCTGATCAAGAAAATAATGCAAAAAATCTAATGTCTGAACTCTGGATTCAAAACCATCGAACCAACCAATAGGCGATCTGCA
Source organism: Withania somnifera (assembly GCA_039654485.1). Taxonomy (NCBI): domain Eukaryota; kingdom Viridiplantae; phylum Streptophyta; class Magnoliopsida; order Solanales; family Solanaceae; genus Withania; species Withania somnifera. The sequence goes on from JBDJHY010573116.1 coordinate 15,406, forward strand.
CTGCCTACCATAAAATACTTAAAATTGTACCATCTCAATGCTGGAATATCAGCTATTATTATATGCAAACTTTGGTAATGCTAGATGACGATTCCAGGCACCCCTAAAAACCAACACATAAGATTTCAATATATCCTCCACCACTTAAATAGTCAGCTCGGACTAACCATCGGTCTGTAGGTGAAAAGTTATGCTCAACTAAACCTTAGTACTCAAATCTCACTGGATAGACCTCTAAACTATAAAGTGAACTGCTTGCCTCTATCAAAAATGAAAGACAAAGGAATCCCATGTAATTGAAGCACTTCACGAATATAAATTTGAGCTAGACGCTCAACATTATATGAAGAGTGAGTATGAATGAAGTGCGCTGACCTATTCTATCAATAAAGACCCAAATAATATCATGACCTCACTAAGGAAAACAAGAAACGAAGTCCATAGTCACTGCTCTTATTTCCAAGTCAGAATAAGGAGTCTCTGCATTAAACCACCCGACCATTGATGCTCATACTTAACCTGTTGGACATTCAAATACCAAGACACATAGTCAGCAATATCCCTCTTCATTACACTCCACCAATATCACTGACACAAACCACAGTACATCTTAGCTGTACCAGGATGAATCGAATACATGGAGAAGTGAGCCTCTCAAAAATCAACTGAACCAGCACACCAACCTGCGACACACACATGCAATCATCATACCAAAGCTAACACCTAGAAATGAAGAGAAACCAAGTGCTGATCCTTAAACTGATACTGTCGAATCTAATCTGACAAAGAAGACCTGGCCTCAATAGACGCCAAAACTCTTCTGGGATCGGATAAATCCAATCTATATCAATCGACTAGAAAATGACTGAACATCCAATGCTAACAACCTCTTAGAAACTGCTAAGGCTTCCAAGTTACCCATACTGATGGTCTTTCGGCTCAAGGTATCCACCACCATGTTTGCCCTGCCCAGAAGATAGAGAATAGTAATATCATAATTCTTTAGTAACTCAATCCATCTCCGCTGCCGAGAACTTAACTCCCTCTGGCTCATAATGTACTGAAAACTATGATGTTCAGTATAGATATCACACTTGACCCTATACAAGTAATGCCTCCAAATCTTGAGTGCAAACACTGCATTCGCCAACTCCAAGTCATGAGTGGGGCTGTTACACTCGTGAACTTTTAGCTATCTGGATGCATAAGAGATAACTCGACCCTATTGCATCA
>JBDJHY010573222.1:0-16638 GCA_039654485.1 Withania somnifera
AAGATTCTATCAATTCTACTAGCTCCAAAATGTCAGTTTTGGGCTAGTTGAGCCATTGGTTTTCTTCCCAAGGTGCCCGGGCTTATTTTGAGTAGGTTTATGGAAGTCCTTAGTTGGGCTCCTTTTTTATCCTTTTGACTTTGGGGTATTTCTTCTTAAACAACCTCGGATAGTTATTTCTTCAATTTTGTTGAGTCTTTGGTGTGTTTTCCAAAGGGTATACAACCTTTCCTAGGTGTGTTTTCCATTGTATTCTAAATTTCTAATTGGATTTTGAGGGCCCATCAGAGGGAATAGAGGGTAGAAGGTTGTATGCCCGGGTCTTAGCCTACCGTATGGAGGCCACTGACTATGGAAACTATTTTAGCTGTTATGCAATGAGTGTTGTATGATGAGCTCTTAGCTGGTGGCTGGTGGCTGGTGGATGATCTTAGACTTCATTTACTCTATGCTTCTGTTGTTATTCATTTTATAATGGCTACTATATTGATACTCTTATATATATTTACTATTTAGTCTGGAGACTTGGCACTAAAGTTGTGTGATCGAGGCTTGATTATTGAAACTTATAGGAGGTGTGTGTCTGATGTTGTTATTGATACTGACAGGGTATGTGTTTCCAATGTGTTATTGACACTGACAGTGGGTTTTTGTTAGATATTATTATTGACACTGATAGGGGGTGTGTGTCCGATGTTGTTATTGACACTGAAAGGGGTTGTGTGTTCGATGTTGTTATTGACACTGACAGGGGGGGTGTGTCCGATTTTGTTACTGGCACTGACAAGGGGTATGTGCCCGAGGTTGATACTATTCAACTTTACTTTATTGCACCTCTGTGTATTTCTTTAGGTATGGAGTGTGCTCTCTGGGCTTAAGGGGGCAGTCACGAAGGGTTTTTCTATGATGTTTGTGCTTACCAGCAAGATGGGGCACCAGGTAAATTTTGTTGTGCTGTTTGTACTTATCGGTGGTAGACGCCAATAGTTTTTTTTGTGTTTACTTTTATTTTGTATTTAGTGGTATCCTTCTATTCGATCTTTATTCATGGTTCTTGTGTATATAGTATCATGATTAGTGGGCTTTTACTGAGCTGGAGCACAGTTATGTTTCCTTACTTCGTTTCAGATTTTTGACTCTATAGTCTGTATCTACCATGTTTAGTTCCTATAGTTTTATACTGGTATATTGGATATCTTACTCCTTTTCTTATTATTAGTTTTACTGCTTCTTTTAAAATATCTTTACTATTATCGACCTGTTTTACTTCATTGTTTTATTACTCGTATTTTTTTAAACCATTCGGCCAATGATGTCTACTAGGTACCTTGTTTGGTACTCATGCTGCATATTTGTACCTTTATTCATAATAAAGATACCAGCAGGGGTTATCAGCAATGTCGTGGTTATATAGAGTAGACCTAGCTAATTTACGGATATTGCAGTGAGCTTTGTTATCCAAGACAACCATGGTTTCCTTGACTCTGGCTTTCTTATTCACTCCATGGAAGGCCCTGCATTGTATTATCATTTACAGGAGATTTGTATTTTGTATCTTTTATTGATTTTGTACATGCCTCTGACACAAGGTTTTGGGATTTAGGTTTTGTATGATTTCCTATTTGCTTCCATTATTTGTGTATTTGTATGCTTTCTTTTGCAGTTTTAGTTGTTCTGAGAGGTTATAGCCCTTTGCACGTAGCTTCGTATTGTAGGGTTAGGCTATCTACAGAAGGGTTTTAGACGCTGTCATGACTTGAGATTTTGAGTCGTGATAGTCTTAACTTGAACTTTAAGTCTAAATGTGAGACGAAATGTCTTTTTCAGTCCTACGTATGTTTGGTTTTGGTTTTCAAGTTTGATAAGCCCTCTAATTCTACTTCTCAATGCAACACACCACTCGTTATTTCGAGTTCAAAAAAGAAAGTTACGACTATTTCTCTAAGGCCTTGTAGTACATATATGATTCCTTGCAATTATTGCGTATGTTGGTATTTTTATGGGATGACATTGTGTTGTTTTACATTATCAAAGGCTTGTTTATGATTGGGGATCAATCTGCTATGTTTATACATGCTTTACATATTTAGAAACCTCCAAACGTGCAATTGTAGGAAGCTTGGCGTACTTGCAATCGTGACACATTCTTAGAAAGTGTATAGGGATTTTTCGACTGAGGGTAACCATATAACCCACCATGTCACTGTAGGAAGGTTGGAGCAACATTAACAATGAAATGGTTGGGTGGTATCCGCGACAGTAGCAGCGACACGGTTGGTCGCGATTACGTGTTATTTTGGGTAATTGTTTTCCATTTTTGGAAGGCTACTTTTGACATTTTTCATGTATGAAATCACCAGTCCTATGTCATTATTGACCCAAAATTTCAAGGTATTTAATCCCCAAACTCCTATTCCAAATCACTGTACAATAAATCAAATCAAAACGAAGTTCCTCTCTCAATTTCTCTCAATAAGAAAGCTAGGGTTCTTCAAAAGGTTCATCTTCTAGGAGAAAATTCATCAATTTTCCTCCATCAAAGTTCTTCAAGTAAAGTACGTGGGCTTTCAAGAAGGACTTCTTTCATCCTTCTGCAAAAAAACCCTTTTTTAAATAAAAGTTTGAATACGTAGAAGCCTTCTACGATTCTTTTTTAATTCTATAAACTATCATTCCATAAAGTGATGATTTAATTGTTGTTTTTGAGTTAGAATTATGATGTTTTAATTATTATAATTTAGTTATGAAAGTACTCATGAGTTAGCATATTTTCATAATTAAATTAAAAGAAAGAAAGAAGCTTTGAGGTAAGAATTGATGATGGTTTTCAAGGTTTGTCCTTAAAACTTGAATTTAGCACTAGAGTGTCATAATTACTTGACTTAAAAGTGATTTGAATTATGAACTTGAAGCATGTCTAAATTTACTATTTTAAATAATTGAGTTGAATTGAGGAAGATAATGATTTTTATTGCTTAATTGATGAGTTGTGGAATAAGAAGCTAATGAAGAGTCTAAATTGACTAAATTTTCGTGTTTTGGCTAAATTGAGAATTAAAATCGAATGAGTTTGAATTTGAGTATGTTGATAGTTGTAGCCGGACGAGTCCAGGTCTGGCTACTTAATTTTATTTGAGAATGTTCACTAGTTGATATGGATTAATAAAGTTGAAAGAGAAACATAATCATTTATGAGAGAAATACTAGCATCGAGGGTAGGAAAAGGATGGTCCCAATACCCAAATCTGTGTAGCCTAACGTAGGGATGATAGTTTTATTGATTTTGACCCAGTATGTGTGCCTTCGTAGATCAGTTGGATCCACTAGATGAAGAGAGGTTCGTACCCTTTGGCTAGGTATGGAGGGCCCTCTACATAGGGTAATATATAGAATTCATTGCTGCAGTTTTAAGGCATGTTGATTATACAAACTCCCAAAGAGAAGCTAAAGTTGAATATCTTGAAAGAAAGAAAGAGAAAGAATGATTTTAACTCAGTCTTTATCTTTTGTTAAAAACTCACTAGTTAAACTATTTCGCTGATTATTTGAGATATAAGTTTTTTACATTTTTATTATGAAGTGTTAAACTTCTTAATTGAGATGGAGCTAAAGATGACGTAACTGTTCATGAATTGCATAACACTTATTTTTTACTATTGTATAGCCTGTTTTATACCCTATCACGTATTCTGTGCATATTATTTATGTCGATTATACTCTTGCAATATTTGTTAACCCCTATGCAGATTTTGTCAACCGGTTGGATGTTCAAGGTTGACATATTTACACTCTTAAAAGACTATAAATTGGTGAGTACTTACTTGATTTGAGGGACCAGTTATGGATTTACTTTTATTTATTTATTTGTCTACAACTTGGACATTATCTTTATTTATTTATTGTTTTTATTCATTAGAGACTAGCTAGTAAACTTTTGTGCTATCAGTCTAATATTTAGCTAGTAGAGGCTTACAGACTGAGATGTTTTGGTCCTAAGATTTGAGTTATCTAATCTTTATTGAGACTATTCATTGTCTATTATGAGGTTCCCATTACACCTATGATATTATTGTTATTTCTTCCGCTGAGTTTTGTGAGTCGATCCATGCATGATCCAAGTGGTTCTTCTGAGGCTGTTAGGGCAACTTAGTAGCTAAGGATTTTGATCCCGCCTAGGGGGTTACCTCAGGGTGCGACAAAAATGTTCAAGTTTCTCCATTAAATAGGGTCAAAATTCATTAATCCAGGTATGTAGGACATTCAGGAAAGGTTTCCTTCCACCCTTGTGTCCAATCTCACGCAGCTTTAGTTTCAAGTTGAGATTCTAGGGTTTGTCCCAAATATGTTGCTATGATAAAGTTATTTCTCCTAGTATATCTCATGATGGTTATTTTTAATTTTACATGATGCCTACATGTTATTTAATAATTTCATTATGAGTTGGAATCAAATTCCATGCTAGTATATCACTCAGTGAAGTTTCATGGTCATGCTCATCAAGTTGTAATAGATTTATATTTAGTATTCATGTTTTTGTTGTCAAGTTCTAAGCCTCTTTTACAAGATACAAAAAGTTTTTCATAAATTTACATGGATTTACAAAGTTTTGAGCTTATTTTAGTGTTGGATAGAAAATCTTGATGTTATGTCTTTACAAGGACTTAAGCATGATACAGAAAAGATGTTTTTAAGATATGTTTCAGTTATCTAAATTCCAGATCCAAAATATCAAAAGAGGAAAGTCAGTGTCAATTAGACAACCAATATTCCTAAAAGTCTAAATTATGAGTTAGTTTTACTTGTTCAGTTGATAAGTAAAACATGTTCCACTGGTCAAGATGAGGAGAATATGTTAGTTTTAGTTTTTTGGAGTTGTATTAGCATAAAATGGATTTAGGCATGAGGCCCAATCCCATAAACTACGTTGCTAACCATAGGATGTGATGGACTAAGAGGCATATTTTTGGCACTTAGTGGAACCATTAGGAAAATTTATTAGTGCCTTATACCCTGGAAAGGTATAGGGAGCCCTCCCAGCTTAAAGTTATATGTTGGACTCCCTAGCTACTCACAAGGCTTATGTCGATTATAGAAACTTCTAGTGATGTTCAACTATTAGTCAGTGTTGAAAAAGATTTCAAAATATGTGTTTTATTGTTATGCTTAAAAATGGAGTTTAGTCATTAGTTGAGTTTTTTTTCTTCTGATAGTAGTTGTTGACTTAAATGTCCTTATAAGACTCACATATTTTCCATTAGTATTTTATAGCTTAGTTTCACTCTCAGATCAGTCATATGTTCAGTTTTAGTCAGTTGTACAATTTTTATAATGAAATAACGATCAAGTTTAATCAATTAATGAGTACATTCTTTATTCTGATTCTGAAATATTTCTTAATACTTTATTTTTAAAAGTACATCCATATATCATGCATAATTTCATTAGCATATTGTAGCTAATCTTTAGACTTAGCTTAGTTATTTGTACAGTTTAGAGCTATGTTTACGTTCATCTTTTTGTCAAATTAATATTTGTTTAGTCAACATCATTTATTTCATACATTGACTGCATCTTACATACTAGTGCAATCCATGTACTGACACATACTTTTTTCCTACACTCACACTATATCTTTAAAAGCTCCTTCCCAAGTCATAGTTAGAAGACAACGGGTATTTGTGAAATGTGTGATTCCTCATATTTCGAGATCAAATATTTATTTTAGATTAGCCTTTTTGTACTTTTTGTTAGAATTTCTTAGAGCTAGCAGGGACATGTCACAAGTACTCTGTAGTTGTTACTAGATACTTCATAGATAGTTAATCAAATAGTTGTACTAACTTTTAAATTAATATCATCAATTGCGTATGAAAAGTTACTGTTTCTCTTTATTTATATTACAAGAGTTCAACTATGTTTGCTCTTCCACAATAATCTTTTGTATATGTTTCATGTACCATTCCAGGCCAAGCGGTTTGTTCAATCAACTTCTGGTTTTAGGTACCTATTACGCGTAGGGTGTAGGCTCGAGGTGGAGAAAGCTTGGTATCAAAATCAAGTTCTCAAGTGTCATATGGAGTCTATGAAGACGTGTCTAGTAGAGTCTATGTTATGAGTTTGTTGTACACCACACTTAAAATAAAGAGGATACAAGACATTTAAGAGAATTTTCCTTTCCTTATATTCTAAATTATGCAATAGAGCATTCCCCTAAGAAATTTATACAGATTCCTATGTTGCTCAAATTCTTCCAGTTATGCCTCATCTTCAAGGTATTTTCATTATAAAATATTTAATCATTATCGATGAGAAGCTCTTAGGTATAGCCATTAGAAGGTTAGATATTTATGCCAGATATTAAGAGGATCCCACTCATGTATTTAAGTTTATTATTTCAAAAGACTGTATGCTTATTGTCATAAATCATGCAAGTATGATATGCTCCCAAACCTATTTTTAACCTTAGCATAGATGAGACTATTAAGGGGAAGTATGTCTTAGAATGTTCAGGTAGTGTTATTTAGATATGTTGTGAGAGAAGCCTTATGATGTGGAATGTTCCTAGAGCTAGTAATATGAAGTCAAAAGTGTAGAGATCAAAGGTGGGCGTAGTTACTGATAGAGGTATATAGCTAGAGTCATGTGTAGTAATTGGATGGTAAGTTTTAAAGTATTAACTAAGTGGTAATATGTTAGTGTAGGTTGCAGGATAGTATGTCAAGAAGTTGTTGGTTAGGAAGACTTATGTTATGTTTTGAGTAAGGAATGGGTATATGATGGTAATTTATTGTGTTAGAAGGATCAAGTATATGATAGAGTTAAAGAAGTCATAATTTTCTAGATTTAGGCTATATTTTATCCTTTTGATAAGAGGACCCTATAGTATCCATGAGGTTATTTATTTAGATTAAATAAAGGAGTTATAAGGAATAGATTAAGAATAGTACGGTTGTGAGAGGAATATGTGTAGACTATGACCAAACATAGTGTATGATCGAGATTGATTATTTTGTTATTGACCCTCAAAGGACTAGTGTTACCTTGATCTAATAAAAGGTTTTGTGCTACCTATATTTAATACTTAATAATAAACTTAAACTTTAAATGATTACCACAGTGAGAGGAATGGCAGTATGAGAGGGGATATGTTATAAGGTTAGTTTTAGAATTTGACTTAGTTGAATTGATATAGATTAGATAGATTAAGAAGCACCCTAAGTATTAGAAGGATGATGTGTACCTGAAGAGGCATGTTTTTTGCATGAGATTTTATGCTTTAGATTCCATGTGTCACTAGAATTTTTGTATTATTAAGTAATAAAAGGTGGAGAAATGTTATGTATATTATTTTATGGTGTCCCTAAGGGCTAAGTTAAGGGTGTTACGGGTAAGGTGGGTGATATTGAGTCTCTTGAGGTAAGTTTTGGAACCTTTTAATGGATTGGTAGAGAATTTGATGTACGATTTTAGCAAGATACAAAGACTGATAACCTTTCAGTGATAGCCGGAGAGGTAAATAAAAAGTTAAAAGTTATTTCATAAGGAATTCCTTGTAAAAAAAATAAGTGAAGTTTAACATTCATATGTACTATGGTTTCCAAACCATGAAAAGTTGATAAGTTGTAGCCCAGTCTAGAGAAGAAATCCTCCAACTTAGAATTTTCAGCTTTTGAGCTAAGGGGGAGATGGTAAGATGAAGAACGAAGTCGAGTTTTGTGACTCGACCAGTATGAAGTTCCAATAAAGATCCATGAGCATAAAATAACCCATATTACTCTAGTGTACTCCTTATACTTCAGTCAGAGACTAAAATGTGTGGCATGCGTATGTTTAACGTCTATGCACCTTTGCAGAATAATGTCCATTTCAATTTCTAGAATACAAAAAAAATTGCTTTATATATCAAATCCTAGTATTACTCTTGATATATATATCCAGTTAGATTATGATATCATATATAGAGTTACTATGATTTAGATATCCAACTATCATTTTATTGTAACTTCTCAGTCTTTCTCATGACATTGAGTTTTAGAGCTTACATGGCTCAATATTTAGTTGTATGATACTCACATTCATGCCTCTCAGTATGATAAGCCCCATTGACACGGGCCTTAGGATATTCTCTAATTGGCTAATAGAGCCATACTATTCCATGTATATGTTTGGAACATATTTTCTTTAACAGTTTATGCTTATGATTCTCTCTACTCTAAGCTTTATGTAAGTCAATCTAAAATTATAAAGGACAGTTATGTCATGGTTATACTCAAAATACCCCTATATTCATGATTTACGCATTTAGAATATAAATTACTCATGATTATTGTACTTTGCTTCCCATACCTCAGCTTGAGTGTCAAGAGTGAGATAAGAATCAATCTAGCTAGAATAGTATCCCATTCCAGTAACATTTTTTAGTTTAGTCTCCATCTTTAAGGTATAGCGTTAGACCTCTATCCATAACTTCTATATTTTAGGTATATGCTCATTCCTTATTCCCTTCAGTGATTCCATTTATTATAGGAAAGATGGTAGTGAAAAAATATAAGTAAAACCTAAGATGGAACACAGTGGATACACAATTAGTATTGGCCCTAGTCTGCTTGTATCACCTATGTCATTAGTTTTGGATGAAGCATGAGGTAAGGTCCAGTTATGTATAATGAGCATGTGAGACTATCGGGTGTATCCCTTTGTGAATAAATGAAATTATTGATTACAGTGATATTATGAGATCCCTAGTAGCTTTAGCTTAAAGGAAGTCATGAAGTGAATATAGTAATAGTCTTGAAAACTGTGTTGATAGATGTGTGAATGATTCCAGTAAATGGATAGGGACTCTATGATTTAGAGATTAAGGTTGGTTTACTTTAGGGATAAGAAGAAATAGTGTTATTATGGATATAAAATATTAAGTCTTGTGTCTTAGACTAGCATGATCACATTACAGGTAGCACCTTGTATCTCCAAGTTAGGCTTGAACATAATAATAGTATGTATCTAGCCTCAAAATTTTGTAACTATCAGTACCCTTATGATAATTATAGGTTTTAAAGAATAAGCATAATTTTTTAGAGGAGAGAGTATACTCGAAAATTGATTGCTAAGCCTTAAGTTTGTTAGTTGTATCAATAAAGGCCAGAGTATCCCCATTCTCATTCTGTACCCTTTATGCTTCTATTTCATATCAGATAACATCAAATTTGAATGATGTTTACGTTCAATCCCGTTCCTTTTGTTCTCTATGAGCCCAGATCAGATGGCTAAGATAATCAACCTATGCTATTATCTCTTCCCAAAAGTTCCATATGACTCATGGTATTGATATTTGCCCTTATAGTATTATAAAATTTATCAGGAGAAAGTTGTCTAAGTAATGATTTCACCTAGAAAAGGTAATTCTATGAGCTCATGCCTTCAATGTGTTTATAGTGTTTTACTCTTAGCTCATGCCTTCAATGTGTTTATAGTGATTTAGTCATAGCTCAGTGTCATAGTTATATAAAGTGCTTAATGATTCTGCAGTTCATTTGATAAGACTAGCTCCATATATACAAAAAGAAATTATGTTCAAAATCATCTCATGTCAGGTAATTGTTCCCAGTTATATCAATTTCTTGTACTCATTCTCTTATTTATGCAACCCTTTATAGTTGTGAAAAGAATTTCCTATACAACTATTTTTGTAATACCATATACTTGGTTCAGACCAAGAAACCCAAATATTAACTCAAAAATTAGAATTTTTCCAAACATGTCCTCACGAGTGCATGTCATGACTTTAGAATAAATACCACTAATCATACTATCACTAATGAGTCCTAGAAAGAACTTTGAAAATCTGGAAAAAATTATTCTACAGGACATAAGTAACTTCATGACTCATAAAGTCATTACCATGTGTCAATATGTAGACTCATGGAACTTGAGCCTAAATTTAAGAATTTGTTCTTCCAACCTATGACCCACTTCATGTATCATGAAGTGGACACCACAATTCGTATGATAAATCATATTGTAGAAGAAGACTTTTAAAATCCATCCATTCACACCACGAGTCATGATGTGAAAACCACGACCCGTGAAGTGATCCGTGGGGTGGCCTCATTAATTTTTAAAACCAGTTTTCCTAGAGAAACCCATAGTTTAGATTCAAGAGAGGGAACTGAGGGGTGATTTCAGTTGAGCTACAATAGACTTTAATATTGTGTTACAAGTACATGGTCACCTTTGTGTTCATAGGGTTGGTGGTTTGATTCAAACTCTATTGCGTGAGGCCCATTAATACTGGTATGATATCAATCCAAGTACTTTGAGGATGTATCATGATTTTTGACACCATTAGTTATAGTGGGGTATAAGAAGAGATATCGCTTCTTTTGTGTCTCGGTGGTTGAACTGCCAGTAGGTGCAGTTCGAGTACCGTAGACCTAGTGGTGAGATGCAGAGACTCCCAATTCCTGAGTGGAAGTGAGAGAGGATTACTAGGACTTCATTTCAGGCCTTCCTCACACTTCTAAAAGTGATGATTGCATTTGGATCATTGTTGATAGATTGATCAAGTTAGATCATTTCCTATCGACAAACTCATCTTGGGGTGCTGAGAGGTTAGCTAAGCAGTATGTTCATGAGGTGGTTAGGCTCCATGGAGTACCAGTTTCCATACTTTCCTAAACTATTAATTACCAAAACTATGTCATTTTTCTTCTCCAATGGGTAGTATTAATACCCAAAACCTTCAGTTAACCTTTATCTTTCAAACATAGAGAAATTTATCGAACAGAACCCTCTTAGACAAATTGCTAGACTCAAAAAGTTCAAGCTAGGGTTTATCAATTCAAGCTTCTCTCCCATGTTTTTGTGTAATACATCCCCTCTAATTCATGTATATGGTTTTTTTATGAAGGCTCCTTCCACCTTTATACCCAAAACCCTTATTTTTTCAAGAATTCCTTCAAATTTTGTGATTCTAGGGTTCAACCACAAGGTTATAATTTTATCCAAATATTGTTCCTATGATTTTAACTAAGAACTAAGATAATTATGCATGAATTTATAATATTTTTCATGATTATTGCTCATCTTATTTTGAAAATTATGATTTAACATGTATAAGTGTATTTTATGACTACTTCATAATTCTTGAAATAATTAAACTCTTGCTTCCCTATTTATGAACATCATGAATTTAGTCTTATGAAAATTATGTGCATGTAGTAAACTCATAAAATTAGCATGATAAACTATTATCTGAAACATAGAGCTCTGTCTCAACTATCATTGGTTTTTCTCTGATTATATATGGCATCAAGATAGCCATTAATGATTGGAAGTATACCTAGCATCTAGATATTTCCCAATATGATATTCTTGTGAATATAAGAATAGTTCATGTTTTGTAATGATTATTTAGAACCTATTAATTGGGATCTAGATACCTTGCTTTCCTTAACTGGATTTGGCAGTGTAGGTTTCCTCCTATGCTTATGTAAGGATCCTTAGTTTTATGGTATGCTCTCATTAGACAAGTTAGGGAAGCCACATTTAAGTGTGGGGTTTTAGGACACTAGACTCTATTTGTTCATATCATATTTTACTATCGGTTAAGAAAAACTCCCATTGCACGAATCATAATTTAGAACTACATAGGTTCTTTAGTCTGATAGCCTTAGCCTACTAATGATACTCAAAACTTAGTAAGATATTCGTGCTCTTAGTATATGTATTTGTTTTGTACTGTTGCATATAATTCATAGACTTATCATGTATTTCCAATTTTACCTCATGTTTCATGGTATTTAATTATTAATGCATTTACTCACGTTTATGCTTAGCTTACATACATAGTACATTAAAATGTACTAACCATATTTTGTGTTGCATTATTTAAATAACGCATATCCGGTGTTTCCTCCTCATCCACAGACTTAGTTAGATCTTCCTAGCTACACCAGATTGATAATTTCTCATTGATTCTAGGACTAAGTCATTACTTTGATTTATGTTCTTTATTTATGTTGGTTTAGCGGTTAGATAGGGGCCTACCCCGGCAACTTCTCATTATGTTTAGAGGCATCAGACACCATAATATGTATTTTCCTTAAATTCAATCAACTAATGTTCTTCTTGTTATTTTAATTTTGATATATTCATTATTGGGTATTCAATTAACAATTTCTGAACCCATATCATAATGCTTCCACGTTATGCTATATTGGGCAGTGTCTCGACTCTGAGCTTATCCCCTAGGCATGAAAGGAATCATTGGCCACTAAGTTGCCTAGCAGCCTTGGAAGAATGACTTGGACCATCCAAATCTCTACTCACATCACTCAAACAAAAGAAACAATAATAATATCAGCAGTGTAATGGGCACCTCACAATAATCAATAAATAGTCTTAAAACTAATAGATAAACTCAAATCTCAAACCATAAATCTCAGTATGAAGGCCTCAACTATCTAAATAGTGGACTGCTAGTACAAGAGTCTACTACCTATCCTTCACTAAATGAAATAATAAATAAATAAATAAAGCTAAAGTCCAAGCTCTAGATATATAAATAAAATAACTCCATAGCTTTTTCTTGGATGCTATGAGAACTCAAAAATCTACTAATCTTTTATGAATGCAAGAAGTGTCAACCTCGAACATTCAAATGGTTGACACTATTTGAATGGGAGTTAAACACATGCAGAAAGAGTAGCATTAGCACATAAAACATGTATTGAGTACATGAGTAGGTATAGAACATGCTATACTTTATAATAATAACTATTATGCAATCAATTAAAGAAAATCTCAACTTCAACTTAACTCAAATAAGCAATTTAGTGGTTTATAATAGAAACATTTAAAAATCTCATCTCTCAAGTAAACTCGGTTAATAAAGCTCTAACTCATCAGTTTTTTGACAAAAGATAAATACTTGGTTAAAAATAATCTTTCTCTCTCTTTCTTTCAAAACATTTAGTTTTACTTTCATTCGGGTGTTATTATAACCAACATACCTCAAGGTAAAAAGCAATGAATTCCACATATTACAATATGTGTAGGGGCTCTCACACTCCTCCACAAGATGAGAGACTCTCTCTAGTTGGTCCAACTAGACAACTTGGTACAACTAAGTAGTACCAAAAATAATACCCTACACTGGCTACGCATGTTTGTGGGTATAAAGGCCTTTTCCCACCCTCAGTCCTAAACTTCTCCCATAAAATATTCTCATTAAAACTTTTTCTTTCAATATTCTCGAGTAATGGATATTCTCTAATGAAACCACTAGCCCTTCTAGGACTCTTCCATCTACAACTTTCAATTAAGCCCAAAAAGTCAAACTCAGCCAGATTAGACTCCTCATTAACTTCTTCTCTTCATCTTTTATATTAAGCAATAAAATCATTACTTCTATCAATTAGGATTAATTATCCAAAAATAGTCCATTTAGACATACTTCAAATTATACTCAGAACCATATAAAATTTCAATTAATTAAGACAGTTCAATACTCAATTCAAGTTTTAAGGGTAAACCTTGAAAACAATGTTCAATTTATAATTCAAAGCTTCTTTCTTTCTTTTACTTGAATATAGAAAAATATTCTAACTCAGGAGGACTTCTATAACTAAATAATAACCATGAAAAACTCATCATTATAACTGATAAACATCAAGTAAATCATCACTTCAGGGAATCATAGTCAATAGAATTAAATAAGAATCCTGCAATGCTTCTATATCTTCAAAACCTTATTTAGAAAAAGTTTTTTAGGCACAAGGATGAAAGAAGTACTCATTGAAATCCCAAGTACCTAATTAGAAGCACTTTGATGGAGAGAAATAAACAATCAAGCTTCTCCATAGAAATCTCTTTGAAAAAACCTAGTTTTGCCTTTTTTGAGAAGCCTGAAGAAAAACTCTTGCTTTGATCAATTATCCAAATGATGAATGGAATAAGGGCTTAGAGTATTTATAATGACATGTTTAGAGTCAAAAACATCATGGGTTTATGCCAAATAGTGGAAGGAATTACCCAAAATAACCTTCATATAATAGACAAGAAAACTTGATGGATGTACTTCATGGCACATGAATACACTTCCCTAATTAGTGAAGTGAACCGTGTTCACTGGATCTCATCCCCTAAACCATGATATCAATAACATGAGTTGTGGTTTCCAACATCATGAATCGTGATGTGGTTCCGTACTAAAGTGATAGAGATTTGATGTTTTACATATTCAATAACACTATTTGGAAATACGATTTAAGTGATGCAACAACACGGGTCGTGGTTTGGGTTTCTTGGAAACTTTATAGAATTTTAACATACTCTATCCATGTAGGACGAGTAACTATTATGACTCATATATCTTCAAACCATGAGTCATGTTCCTCAACTAATGGCACCTGGGAATATTTTCGATGATGTACATACTTTAGTAAAAGGCCTATAACATTTAACTCATAGCTCGAAATTACACGCGGTTTATTGTGCTGGAATGTAGACTCAAATAAATTGCTATAGATATTTCATGGATCACATAACTCTTTTTCTATTAGGATATATGCTCATTTAAAGTTTACCCATGTGTGAAGTAACACCAAAACTGAGCTGCTAGTAAAGGCCTTGAGCTCAACTTTGTGTTAGAAGATTCCTATGACATTGAATCACCTCAAACACTCATCCAACACTTTATTTAGGATTTTTATTACCTAAACATCACATGTAAATTCTCAGGATAGGGATATAAAAATGAACATAGAACGGTTCAAATTCTAGCTTAAATTTTGGGGTGTTACATTATCTCCCCTTTGGATCATTCGTCCTCAAATAAAAGATATGAATTAGAAACTTAGAATACAAGTTTATAGGAAGAGTGAAAACTACTCAACACATCAACTTCAATTAGACATTAACTCACCTATCAAACATTCAAATATACAATAACTGACCTCAACAAAAAAACTCATCAAGTAGCACATAAATGCACAACTAGGGACTCATGCACTACTGTCTCAACTCAACATCAATACTCTACTCAAATCATGCATGAATACACTCAACAGAACCATGCAATGCTACATGGTATATGTTCATCAACTAGAATGGACACAAGTCGAATACAAAGGTTATTACCTTAAGAAGGAATGGAACTAGAAGGGAAATAAATATAGATATTTGCTCATCATATTGGCCTTTGCCTCCCAAGTGGTTCCCCAACTGCTTGGTTCCTCCAAAGAACCTTAACTGACGTTGTCTCCATGTTTGTTTATCGACAAACCCATTTCTCAAGAATTTGAACCAGGACCTCCTTATAGGTCATACTATCATGAATGCTGATATCCTAGACTGACACTAAAAATGATGGATCACTCATGCATTTCTTCAACAAAGAGACATGAAACATAGGGTGAGTCACTGACAACTCTGATTGAATATTTAACTAATAGGCAATCTTTCCTACCCTCCTTATAATCTGATAAGGTCCAATATACCTTGGACTCAACTTACCTTTCCTTCCAAATATTATGACTCCCTTTATAGGAGACACATTCAAAAATACCCAATCATCAAAATCAAACTCTATCACTCTCCTTCTCACACCTACATATGATTTCTTTCTACCCTAGGATGCTATCAATCTCTCTTGAATAGTCTAAACCTTCTTTGTGGCATTAAGAACAAACCCTAGGCCTATTATAGATGCCTCACCAACCACAAACCGCCCAATTATAGACCTACACCACCTCACATAAAATGACTCAAATGGAGCCATCTATATACCAGAATGATAGGTGTTGTTGTATGCAAACTCAATCAAAGCTAGGTGCTTAACCCACTTACCCTTGAAATCAATTACACATGCTTTTAGCATATCCTCCAAAGTCTAAATAGTCCTCTCTTCCTAAACATATAACTAAGGATGAAAAGATATACTCAAATGGACTTAGGTACCAAGACCCCTCTAAAACGATCTCCAAAACTAAGATGTAAACTTTCATACTTCTTTTGAAATGATGGTCAAAGGAATACCATGCATATAAAAAATCTAATACAAATAAACTCTGTTATACTTCTCTACTAGATAGATAGTATGAATAAGTATGAAGAAAGAAGACTTAGTCATTCGGTCTATTATAGTCCATAGGGAATCATATCTCTAGTCTAAAGGTAAATTGATGACAAAATCCATATTAATCGCCTCCCACTTCCCTTTTTGGATTTCAAACTGCTGCATCTCACCAGTTGGGCTCTAGTGCTCTACATTCACTTGCTAACAAATAAGACACTTATTTATAAACTCAACTATGTCCCTCTTCATACTTTCCAAATAATACACCTCTCTAGATCTCTATACATCTTCATAGCTTAAGGTTGAACGAAATACTGAGAAGTATGAGCCTTCGACATAATCCTCTCTCTTAAACCATTAACTGCTGGAACACACAAGCGATCCTGATAACAAAAAACTTCATCTCCCCCTTTGGAGAAAACCTGCATCTTATATTTATGGACCGCATCTTTCAATTTTACAAGAACCAAATCACAATCTTACTTGTCCTACATCTCCACTACAAGAGATGACTCAAAAAACATTCTGAAAAAGCATACCACCATCCTCCGCAATAGTTA
>JBDJHY010573329.1:0-16638 GCA_039654485.1 Withania somnifera
TTTTTGTTTTTATTTTTATTTGTATTGTTGTTTCTATATTGTGTTGAGGCACCTGTATATTAATGTTTGGGTGAGGCCCTGAGTATTGGCACTATTAGGGGCAAGGTCCCAAGATTGGCACTATTTAGGTGAGGCCCTGAGTATTGGTACTGATGGGGTGAGGCCTTAAGTATTGACACTGATGGGTTGAGTCCCTGAGATTGGCACTAATTGGGGGAGGCCCTGAGTATTAGCACTAATGGGGCGAGGCCCCGAGATTGGCAGTGTTTAGGTGAGGCCTGAGATTGGCACTTATTGAGAGGATGGTGTTGGCACTACATGATATTGCTCTATTTTACTTTCCTGCACCCCCGCGTATTACCTTCATATTGCGTGTGCTCACAAGTCTTAAGGGGGAAGTCACGGTGGATTTTGTTGTGATGTTTGTACTTACCGATGGTATGGGAAGGCAGGTAGGTTTTGTGTGTTTACTTTCTGTTCCTTACTTAGTTGTATCGTAATAGCCGATCCTTTATTCGTGATGCATACATATATAACATTATGGTTAGTTTTGTTTTGTCTTTGCTAGAGCACAAGTACGTTTCCTTACTTTGATTTTGGGTTTTCAGGTACTAGTTGATCTGTATTGTGTTCACCATGTTTTATATCCTGTAGATATGTACTTACACTTTTGGTATCTTACCTTTCTGCATATCTATTTTTTATGGCTTTATTACTATTATTAAATTGTTTTACTTCCTTGCCTTTATTACTTACATTTTATTTTAGCCCGGTCGGTCGATACTACTATGTACCTTGTTTGGTACTGATGCTATATTTCTATACAATTTTTGTAGTGCAGATACCGATAGGGGTTTCCAGAGACATTGTGATCATTCAGAGTAGATACAGCTAGCTGTAGAGATTACAATGAGGTTTGATGTACGAGCCGACTGTGGTTTCCTTGATGTCAACCTTCTTTATTCTATCTATGGCAGGCCCGATGTTGTATTACTTTTCTAGGAGTTGCTTTGTATTTTATATCTTTTAGATACTCTATACAGTAGTTCCACATGCCATTCACACCAGGTTTTGAGATTTGGGTTGTGTATCTATTTCTTCTGCTTCCATTCCTTTACATTTTTTGCTTATGCTTTTCCGCTTGATAGATGTTTTGAATTTTTATATCCCATTGTGTGTAGCTCTACGCTGTAGGTTGGGCTTGTCTATAGGAAAGTTGTAGATGACATCATGACCTTAATTTTGCTTCATTTCTTCGTAGATTGTCCATACCAGGGATCTTCAGTGGATTGGGAGCCTCCTCAGTCAGTTAAGAGGGGGTAGGGAAGGATGGTCCACCAGTTCGTATTGCTCTAGCTATTTCACAGCCGCAGGCACCCCCTGAGCCATCATCATAACCTATTCATCCACCAGCTATCGCGTTCAAAGACCTATTGTGGCAGATGCTCTAAATTTTAGATAGTACAATGACAGACAGACTGTAATCATCTGCTCAAGGAGCGATGTAGGGTGCACCGCCTCCCCTAGCTTCTGCAACTCCAGCACCACCACCACTACCACTAGCTGTATCATTTCTCTAGTTGGAATTATAATCCTCGAATAATTAAATAGCATTAGTGAGGATGCCAGTATCTTTTTTTCACTTCTTCTACCAGAACTTGCTTCTGCTTTACCCGCATTCGAGATGCGAAAGATATTTGACCACTTTCTATGGATTGCCCCCGCCAGGTTCTCTAGAGCATAGGGGCAGGACCCGCATGAGTTTTTTACTGTCTGTGAGGAGAGCCTAAGGACCTTATAGCTTCAGGACTCGTACAGGATAGACTTTACCTCCTATCTACTTGAGGGTGCTGCCAGTCAGTAGTGACAAATATTTTGAGATGGTAGACCACTAGGGTAAGCTCCACCCACTTAGGGATAGTTCAGGCATTTCTAGCTTAATATCTGCCTAGGAGCATTTGTGAGGCATTGCAAATGCAGTTTGAGGGGTTGAGACAGGGCAATATGATGGTGCTGGAGTATGAGGCACAATTATTGATTTTCCCAAGCACACTAGGGACTTGATATCAACCGAGGGGGAGCGGATTCTCCAATTTACTCATAACTGAGGGATGACTTACAGGGCTAGATTAAGTTACTTCTGGTGCTACAAAAGTCATTCTTAGATGTTTCTGACCATACTCACTTCATGGAGATTTTGACTCGCTAGGCCCAAAGGGGTAGCGAGAAGAGAAAGCACCATTAAGGTGGGTTTTTAGGATCCAGGTCAGGGGGTCATGATTTTGATAGGAGGTCCCAGTTAAGCCAACAGTACCAGGCCTCTGGTAGCATGACGAGTAGCCACCCTATTAGGGACCTAGTTTCAAGTTTCTGAGGCCATGCTAAGGGGTATCGTAGTTAGGTCAGGACTGGAGATTGTTTATATGGTATGGGGAGTGGGGTCATTTTTCCTGACATTATCCCAAGATCCCAAGAGATAGTTCAACCGAGGGGTGTTTTGAGTGCTGAGGTTGGGGCACTATGCCTAAGATTTCCCCCAGCGTAGGGCCTATCAGGCTGCAGCACTACATGTTCAGCCATTGTAGGATCTTACACTAGTCAGAGGTAGGCCACCAGCTATTCAGGGAGCTAACGGAGGAGGACGGGTGGCCAGAGGTAGAGGTAGAGGCAGAGGCAGGGATTTGGTTACACAGCGGGATGGGGAATAGTGCTTGATATTTTACATTCCTGACCAAGCCAAGGCCAAGGCCTTTGATGCGGTTGTCATTGGTATGTTGACTATTCTTGGGTTTTCTACATTAACATTATTTGAACTGAGTTCCACACTATCCTATAAATCTATTTATTTTGCTTCGCGATTAGGGGTTATTAGCGAGTGGCTGCCTTTATCCTTGAGTGTATCTACCCTGTTGGGTGCGGCACTAGTGGTGGATTGGGTATATAGGTCGCGTTTAGTGACTTTTCAGGGTCACAAAACATGGGCTGACTTGATTGAGCTGGCTATGATAGATTTTGATGTGATTCTGGGCATAGAATGGTTGTCCTCCTATCGTATGGTCCTAGATTGTTATGCAAAGACCGTGATCTACCCCTTGTAGTGTAGCACAGTCTCACTAGTCATTCTTCAATTTAGGTTATTTCTTATTTTCGAGCATGTATACTTGTTGCTCAAGGTTTTTATGCTTATTTGGATCACATTAGAGATGTTAGTGCTGAGTCCCTTTCCCATAAAACTATATCAGTTGTTTGTGAGTCTGTCAATGTTCTCTCTACTGATTTATCTAGCCTTCCACCAAAGCGAGATATAGACTTTGAAATTAAGGTTGAGATGAACACCAGGCCTATTTTTATTCCTCCGTATCATATGGTACCGGCTGAGCATCGTGAGTTGAGTATTCTGCTGTAACATTTACTTGACAGGGGTCTTATTTGTCCTAGTGTGTAATCGTCGGGAAGTGTTATTTATAAAGAATAAGAATGGGTCCCTGCAGATGTATATTTATTATAGGCAGCTGAACAAGGTGATTATTAAGAATAGGTTTCCTCTACCTCGTATCGATAATTTGTTTGATCAGCTTTAGGGAGCCACAATGTTCTCTAAGATTGATCTGAGGTCTTGATACCACAATTTTAGAATTCGAGCTGAGGATGTCCCAAAGAAAGCTTTTTTGATAAGCATTATGAGTTTTTGGTGATTTCGTTCTGGCTAACTAATTCCCCTGAAGCTTTCATGGATTTGATAACTCAACTATTCTGGCCTTATTTGGACTCATTCATGGTTGTGTTTATCGATAACATACTAGTTTACTGATGAAGTCAAGTCGAGCATGAGGAGCATCTGAGAGTTGTATTGCAGACTTTGAGGACTGAACGACTCTACACTAAGTTCTCAAAGTGTAAGTTTTGGCTAGATTCTATTTCCTTTGTAGGCCATGTGGTATTAAGTGCTGGTGTTAGTTTTGATCCCGCTAAGTTTTCATCAACTTGTGATTTACTTCGACCTACGTCCGTCACTGAGATTCGTAGCTTCCTGGGGTTGGCAAGGTATTTTCATTATTTTATTTAGGGTTTCTCTTTCATTGCAGCCTCCTTGACTACATTGACATGGAAAGATGTGCCCTTCTAGTGGTCAGCTACATGTGAGGCCAGCTTTCTAAGGCTTAGGGAGTTACTAGCTACCTCTCTAGTTCTTGTTCTACCAGTGAAGGGCTAGCCTTTTTTAGTATATTGTGATACTTCGGGTATTGTTCTAGGTTGTGCTTTGATGCAGCAGGACCATGTTATAGCATACACATCGAGGCAGCTGAAGAATCACAGGCGTAACTACCCCAACTATGATTTGGAGTTGGCGGTGGTGGTTTTCGTGCTTATGATCTGGAGGCACTACTTATATTAAGTCCACTATGAGGTATTCACTAATAACCGTAACTTGCAGTACATTTTGAGTCAAAAGGAGCTTAACTTGATACAACAGATATGGATTGAGCTCCTGAAGTACTACGAATTAACTATTCTCTACTATCTAGGTAAAGGCTAACATGGTTGTTGAAGCCTTGAGCCAGAAGGTGGTGAGTTTGAGTATCTTAGCTGCAGTTCCTATTTCTGAGAGGCCGCTGGCTCGGGATGTTCAGTTCTTGGCCAGCATGATGGTTAGGTTGGATCTTTTAGCACAGGAGTGGATTATTTCCTATATTGAGTCCAGATCGCCCTTGCACCAGTATAAGGACCCATGTTTAGTTTAGTTGAGAAAGTAGGTCCTATTGGGTGATTTTTATTAGGCTAGGGTAGACTCTAATTTTATTATGGGTTTATAGCCGCCTTGTTGTTTCGAGTGTTGGTAATCTGATTCAGACCTTGTTGTGTGAGGTCCACTTTTCTAGATACTCTATTCACTCAGGTATTGTGAGGATTTACCATTATCTGAGGCAACATTACTAGTAGCGATGTATGAGGAGGCCTATTACACCATTCATATCTCGGTGTTTAAACTATCAACAAGTGAAGTTCGAACACCGGAGGCTGATAGTGAGATACAAAGGCTCCTAATATCTTAGTGGAAGTGGGAATGAATTACTAAGAATTTCATCACAGGCCTTTCTTGTACTTCCAGTGTTGATTGCATTTGGGTCATTGTGGATCGATTGACCAAGTTAGCTCACTTCCTATCGACTCATTCAACTTGGGGTGTAGAGAGATTGGCTAAGCTATATGTACATGAGATAGTTAGGCTTCATAGGGTACCAGTATCTACCATATCTGATCGAGGGATATAGTTCACGTCGCGGTTCTAGAGGTCAATTTAGAGGGAGTTAGGCATAAGGCTGATTTGAGAACAAGGTTTCACCCACAGACGGATGGGTAGTTTGAGAGGACCATTCAGGTTCTTCGTTATATGTTGTGTGCCTGTGTTTCTGACTTTGGAGGTAGTTGGGGCGAACTCTTGGCCTTGGCAGAGTTTTTGTATTGTAACATTTACCACTCCAGTATTCAGATGGTGTTCTTTGAGGCTTTGTATGGTAGACTTTGTAGATCGTCGGTTGGTTGGTTTAGTGGTGGCGAGGATTGAATCCAGAGTTTGGATTGGCTCCGCGATACTACAAATTGAGTCATAATTATTTAGGATAGTTTGTGGGTAGCGTAGAGTAGGAAGAAATCCTGTATAGGTCATATGCTTTGGCCCCTTGAGTTTAGTGTTGGTAACATGGTCTTCATTTAAATTTTTTCCTATAGAGAGCATTATGAGGTTTCATTAGCGGGGCAAACATTAGCACCAGTTCATTGGACCTTATAAGATCCTACAAAGAGTTGGAGAGGTTGCCTACAGACTTTCCTTGTCGCCTGAGTTAGATGTACTTCATCAATTATTCCATATATCGATTCTCCATTGCTATGTATCGGACCCTTCCCATGTCCTTCGTCGACAGGTTGTGTAGATTGATGAAACCTTGACTTATATTGAGGAGACTGAGGCTATTATACACAGGGATGTGAGGAAAATCAGGTCCAGGAAAATTCCGGTAGTGAAGGTTTATCGGGCACATCAACTAGTTATAGAGGCTACCTAGCAGTCAGAGCGTGATATGCAAGGCCAATATCCACATCTGTTAAAGCCTTCAGGTACTACTTCTTTCTTGACTTTTAAGGACGAAACTCTTTTTTTAGTGGTGGGTGTCTAATGACCTGTTCAGTTATTTCCTTACTCTCAATATTTTTCTATGACGACTTTAGTCTAGCTAGACCTTATTTTCATGAACCGGGCTTTTAATTTGAGTTTGGGCTATTTTGTGGAAATTCACCTTAGCTAAAGCTCATTTTGAAGCCTGGGTGTTCTTTTGATGATCGGAGCATCAGATTGGAATTCTAGTGATTTCGTTAGCTTTGGAATGTCAATTTTGGGTTAGTTGAGTTATTGGTTCGCTTCCCGGGGTATTCAGGTTTATTTTGAGTTATTTTAAAAAAGTCCAAATATTGGCTTCTTTTGATCCTTTTGATTTTGGGGTCCTTTTCACATAAACGACCTCGGTAGGTTGTTTCATCAATTTTGTTGAGTCTGTAGTGTGTTTTCCACCCAAAATTTAATTTTTGTTTCCTAGAATTGGACTCGATATGCTCGTTTTAGGGCCCTCAGTGAATTATAATTTTGCTTAGTTTGGTTGTAGGTTGCAGACCGCACTAGCAACCCCTAGGACACTCCTGCATCGATGGATTCACCTAGTGAGGCACCCCAACGATCCCCCTTTCGCCTTGGCAAGGTTTCCCCAGCGGCCAAAAGTGGTGCCCCAGCGGCCTAAGCAGTCTATATAAAGGGGTTCATCGCCTTCATTTTCAGACGTTGGTTCTTCAAAATATTTCCTTAGCCTGGCCTTGAGAGCAGGGTTTTGAGTGTTTTACTGAGAGGAGTAGGGGGAGTTGCGTGTCAAATCATGGAGCAAGTTTTTCCAAGGTATTTCTCTCTCTTTTTGCCTCTTTTTGTTCATGTAAAATATTTTTATTGCTTTACTTTAAACCTTGTTTTCTCCATCGATTTCTTATATCTTAAGCTCAATATTGGATTACGAGTCCCCCGATCTGTGCACTTCACACTGGTTTTTTAGTTTAATTTTTTGGGATGTAGGGCTCATTATTTGATCGGGTTGCTAAATGCAATATGGGTCTTATTTTTCATGTTTTGATCCCTGGATTTGTAATAGTATAGTTTCGGCAGACTTTGGCTGTGTTGGATCTTCAGTCCCATGATACACGCATTTTGGGGACTTTCACCGGCGCCCAGGTAGGTTAGGTTTATTTATGTGCATTATAGATTGAACTATTGTTTTGTGCTTGTAATATGGCCAATAATGTGGGTTAGGCTTTAGGTAGATCATGGTATTATTAGCTGATATCTTTGTTGGATTTCGGGGGACGATGAAAAGGTATATAGGGTGAAGGGTTGTACGCCCGGGGTGCTGGCCTCACCGCGTGGGGCCACAGACCTTAGGAACTATTTTAGTTGTTGCGCGACGAGTGTGGTTAAATGAGTTCTTAGCTGGTGGCCTTTGGCTGATCCTATTCTCTGGTACTTTCAATTTCCATTATTATTTGTATTGTTGTTGCAATATTGTGTTGAGGCACCTTTATATTACTGTTTGGGTGAGGCCCTAAGTATTTGCACTAATGGGGTGAGGCCTTGAAATTGGCACTATTTAGGCGAGGCCCTAAGTATTGGCACTGATGGGGCAAGGCCTCGAGGTTGGACTGATGGGGTGAGGCCCTGAGATTGGCAGTGTGTGGGCGAGGCCCTGAGTATTGGCACTGATAGGGTGAGGCCCCAAGATTGGAACTGTTTGGATGAGGCCCGAGATTGGTACTGATTGAGAGGATGGTGTTGGCACTACATGATACTACTCTATTTTACTTTCTTGTACCCCAGTGTATTACCTTCGTATTGTGTGTGCTCACCGAACTTAAGGGGGAAGTCACGGTGGGTTTTGTTGGTTCTCAACCTCAGTCTTGTAGAGAATAAATTTCTCTGAACCTTCATCTTTGCTTTTCAACAAGTAGAAATATCTATATTTTGTGCTATCATCAATGAAAGCAATAAAATATTTATTACCTCCTCGTGTTTGAACATATTTCAAATCACAAACATCACAATGAATCAATTCAAGCATCTCGGTGCTTTGTTCAATAAAGTTAAAAGATGACCTTGTTAATTTTTCTTCGACACAATTTTCACACTTATATTTTGAATCAATTTGGAATATCAATATATGGTCTAAATTAATTGATCGTTGCAAAGATTCACAATTAACATGACCTAGTCTACCATGCCATAAGTTGGAAGACTCAAGCAAGTATGCATAAAAGTTATTTTTATTAAAATCAGTCAAGACATTCAGTTTGGACAACCTATCAGTTGCATAACCCTTCCCTACAAACACTCCATATTTACTCAAAATAACCATATCAGATTCAACAACCATGCAAAATCCATGCTTGTTCAACAAGAGTCTTAATACAAGGTTCTTACGAATTTCTAGCATATACAACACATCTTTCAATGTTAATACTTTACTAGAAGTCATCTTTAACAGCATCTTCCCTTCCCCTTCAACATAAAAAATAATAGAATTACCCATGTAAACCCTTTCCCATTGAATTGTTTCAAACTCAGAGAAACACCCTTTGTTGGTGCAAACATATCTTCTGGCACCAGTGTCAATCCACCACTCTTTTGGATTGGATCCGATTAGGTTCACTTCAAAAACCACAACAATGAAATTTATATCTTCCATATTTTTAGAGATATCATCGACCATGTTAGCCTCATGATCCTTTTTGGGAGCATGACAGTCGCTTGAATTGATCACTAAGGTATTTTTTTAGTAGTAACACATGAAAGATTGGATGTACCATTTCCAACTCTTCTAGAAGATCTAACTCATAAGCCACATTACCAACTCTTTTTAGAATCTAATAGGGACCAATATACCGGGTATTGAGCTTCTCATTTTTCTTTAACATTATTACTCCGTTCATAGGATACACCTTAAAAAAAACCAATCCTCCATATCAAACTCTAAGTCCCTCCTGCTCACATCAACATAATACTTCTGCTAGCTTTAGGTTATTTCCACCCTCTCGAATGATCAAAAATTTCAAAACTTCTTTATGGACTGAGTTTGGCCTTATTATGTCTTCTTCACAAACCTTGAACCAACCAATGAGAGATCTACACCTCTTCCTATAAAGAGCCTCAAATGGAGCAATATGAATGTTGAAATGATATCTATTATTATATGCAAACTGTGTCAAACGCTAGTGATCATTCCAATTCCTCTTAAAGTTGATTATGCAAGCTCTCAACTAATCTTTTAGAGTCTAGATGGTCCACTATGCCTGCCATATTTTTGTGGATTGAAAGTTGTACTGAAAAATATTTGGGTACCTAAATCCTTAAAAAAGCCTCTAGAACTTGGAGGTAAAATGAGTATCTCTGACTGAGATGATAGACAACAGAACCCCATGCATTCTAACTTTTTCCTGTAGATAAATCTTACCATAATCCTCTATTGAAATACTTGCACAAACTGCCAGGAAATAAGTTGACTTAGTCATTTCATCCACAATGACCTATATAAAATCATGTTGTTTTCGAGTAAAAGGTAGAGTTATGACAAAATCTATATTTACTACCTCCCACTTTAAACTAGGAATATCGAAATTCTAAGTCACAAACCCTAGCCTATGGTGTTCAACCTTAACCTGCTGATAACTGGGGCACCTAGATACAAAATCAATTATTTCCTTCCTCATCTCATTCCACCAGTAGACTTCTCTCAAGTCCCTATATCTGAAACTGTGAGCTTCTAATAAGATTTTTTGCCTCAGCCCATCCATATTTTGAAGACATAGCCTGCCCTAGTAGCGATGTACCCTATCTTCCCACTAGGAGAATACTTGGACTTTCAACTTATGAACACTAACCTTGAGCTAGTGCAAAACTGGAATACTGTATTTTTATTTTAACCTCTATCTCTAAGGATATTATGAACTAACATCCCACCATCAATAGCATCAACCAACCCCACTCCCAATTGTGCAAGCCTGTGCACCTTTTTAGATCACTTTTTCCTGCCCTCAACAATATAAGCCACACTATCCATAGACAACCTTCTAAATGCATCTTCCACTACATTGGCTTCACCTGGATGACACATTACTCTTATCACAATCCTTTAACATCTCTAACCACTTATTTAAAGGAGATTTAGATCTTTTTGGTTGAACACATACTATAAAATTTTGTGGTTAGTAAAGTCACCCATATGAAAACCACAAAAATAGTGTCTCCATATCTTTAATGCAAACTCTTCAACTGCTATCTCAAGGTTATGAGCTGGATAATTCTTCTCATGACCTGTAACTATCTAGAAGCTAAAGCAATCACCTCCCGTTTAGCATCAAAACACACCCAAGTCCAACTCAGAAAGTATCATAATAGACTACAAACCTATTTGTACCCTCTAGCAGGGTTAACATGGTGCTAAAGTCAAAGAATAATAACATAGGAATAATTTTATGAGAAGAAAACCCGTCGATTCAAAACAATACTATAAAATAATATTCTAACCACAACCCTAAAACCAGGATTTTAGTCAAGCACGTTGTAAATCATACTTACAAATTCTTGTTCTTCATGATAAAGTACAAGAAATGATGAAAGAAAGAAATAAACTCTAGATAGAAGCCTCCTCATACTTTTTTTCCTCTAAAGACTAATAATGAATGATATTTCCATTAAGTGTTCTATTAATACGATACTTGAAATTTTCACCAGAAATGCCCATGATGAATGCCACCTTAATAGATGAGCCAATTGAGCAGCGTGGCATTTATCCAATGTACCAAGTTGGCAGCACGCAGGGCCTCAGTGTTATGCTTCTGCACCACATCAACACTTTAAACTTTAATCCTTGCTCCATGTCACTTTTTGTAATGCACTAGAAACCCTTAATGGAACGATTAGCATCCCTTGATTCTCTCCTTTCGTTTCCTCCTTAGCATACTTTCTTCATTTCTGCTGCATTTCACTCTACAAATAGTCTAATCACATGCATTAGTTCTTTGAAAAAAATATTCAAAACAAATGAGAATGTAATGAATTAGTACTCAAACTAAGCATCAACCATGAGTAAAAACAATATTTGAGTGTATATATACGCTTAAGATCATTTGTCAAAAAAATTGATGATTTACTTTAATATGTTATGTGATGACCTTCATGGTAATTTAAGATAAATACGTGATGTTTTGCATTTTAGAGCATTTTAATAGTTTCTCTAAGTCATTTATTACTAGTTGGGACCGGTAGTTCGGATCCCTGGCCAATCAATTAAGAAATATCTCAAATTGCCTGTTTTAGAGCCTAAAACTAAGTACCTATTGACCAAAGACAACTTTCCTTTAAGACGAGCTTGGAATTTAATTCTAACAGTTTTTTTAGCTCCATATGGCCAAACAAAGTCAATATTGACCTTAATTTTGTATTTTGGAGTTTTCATTGGCAAGTTATGCTAAATTACGGATTCTAGTTAAGTTAATGTCCTAAAGTGGAGTTTCGCTGGTAAATTGATGCTCGGGATGGTGGATTGGAATTATAACACTTCCATCAGCTTTGGAATGGTGAATTTAGTCTATTTGACCCTTTGTACTCTTCCCAAGGTATTCATGCTTGATTTGATTTTTTTTGTGGAAAGTTAGAAAATTTCATAATTTTGGTTAAAGCTAGGATGGGGGGTCGTTTTATTCTAACGACCTCTGCTGTTAAATTATTCAATTTTATTGAGTCTAGAATATGTTTTCAACTCAAAATTCATATATGGTTTGTCAAATTTGGACTCCATTTCAGTTCCGAGACCCCGATTAAAAATCCTGAAAAATCTGTAGCAGAAAACTGCAGCTGGGTCATCAGGATTTGTATCACATCCTGATGCAAATTCTGATGGGCTACTATTTGACCTCCAATTCCATCACAATTGGGATCACGACATAATGGAAGCCCATCATAATTGGGATCACGTCGTGATCCATTATAATTCCTGGAAATCAGTTTATAAACCCTTGCACACCCCCAATTTCTTATTTCAACAAACCTATTTCATTTCAACCCATTTTTTGAGAAAAAATCTTCTCCCAAACCTCATCCCAAGTCTAAGAACTTTCCCACTTCATCTCCTTCTTATTTCTACACAATTTGGTAAGTTTCTTCTTCAAATTTTGTCTTGAAACTCTTCAATTGTTAGTTTCCACCATTAAAGGCTCCAAGTATTGAATGTTGTAGAAGCCTTCCATAATCCATACATTTTTGAGTAATTCTCTATTATTTGAATATACATTGCTTGTAGTATCAATTATACACCGAAATTCCAGCATTAAATTCCTAAAGATTGAATTTTTGACCCCATGGGTCAAATATGTCCGAGCTGTTTTGAAGCCCTTCCCACACTTGAATTATGCTCAATTTTGGAGTACAGGTTCCTAGTAGTGTTGGAACCCTGTGGTGATATTCATTTTCTATTTCGGATGGCGGGCCCCATAAACCAGTTTTAGGCTCGATTTAAGCCAATTCAGAACTTAGCATAAAATATACCATTAGATTGGTAATAAAATATAGAATACTTTGATGCAAATTTTAGATTATTTGGAGACCGTTTGACGTCATTCAGAGTAAGATTTATGGATTTGCATGGCTTTGTCGTTGAATGACAGGTAGGATCTGTGGGGCTATCTCTGGGCTTATAGATTTAATAACTGTACTATATAGCATCCGTGGGATGGTTAGCTAGGTTGTATAGTAACCCCTTATCTTTCCTTCATCCATTATTGGTTGATACTTATATGTTGGTACTGGAATGATATAGGGCCCATGACCTAGAAATTTATTAAAGATCCCTATGCAAGGCATATGATGTGGATATTACAGGCTCAAATATTGATATATATATGTTGTTGATATGCTGTGCATTCATGACATGATAGGTTGGGTCTATGGCTCTGATGAGAGTGCAGTGGGGCTGGATAGTATCACCACCTGATTTTGAGCCATAATGTCTAGAGGATGATTTTGATAACAAAGTTCAATAGCATCATAAAGAA
Source organism: Withania somnifera (assembly GCA_039654485.1). NCBI lineage: Eukaryota > Viridiplantae > Streptophyta > Magnoliopsida > Solanales > Solanaceae > Withania > Withania somnifera. The sequence goes on from JBDJHY010573329.1 coordinate 13,138, forward strand.
ACAAATAAAAATATTTTAATAATATTATATGTAATTATCTTTTATTATTTTAGCCTAAAAAATGTATCGAGCACTCGGTAGCATTATTTTTACTTATTTTAGTCCAAGCTTTACTTCCTAGCACTGGGAAATATCATTTTACTAATAAATATTGAGACTTGTGACCGAACCTATTCGGCAGTGAGTACAGTGTTGGGAAATAATTCTGTCACTATACGATAGTGAGTACAACGTTTTGACAAACATGGTACCACTGGTTATGGAAACATGATGATACCTGATTTACTGAGGACTATTGGTGATACACTATGATATACTGGTGTTGGATGCCTTGACTTACCGAGTACGGCTAATGGATACTATTGATATAAGGTACAAGATGTCAGATTATGATTTATTTTTGTTCTGAAAATTAGCATGTGAGGTTCTGATGACGTTCATGTGTATGTTTACTTTTCTGTACTTGTTTTCTTCAGTGTGCTCATAGACCAAGTGGGGGATCTATTAGCGAGCATGTTTTTAGTGTATGGTGCGCTTCCTTATAGGGAACTTATCAGCGTTTAATTGCTTTATTTTAGTATTTCTATTACTGCTTAGTTGCTATCGTTGAGCATTTGTTGCATCATATTATGTGGGATTTGTGTGTCACGCTCTTATTTAGTCATTTATTCTTTTACTTGAGGTTACCGGTATATCGTCTATGTTCTACTCCTATTTTTTTAATTCCTATTTATTGCATTATTATTCACATACATTGTTGCAAGGATGCCAGGTACATTTTCTTTCATTGCCTGAGATCCTGTTATGTGATTAGCTAGCAATATCAGTATATGTGATACTTGATCCTTAATTGAGTAGCTAGTTCCCTTTGTTGTACTATTTGCTTCTGTGACCCTTTTCTCATACTCTTTTATTTATTGTTTTTATTATTGTTATGTGCTCAGTAGGCCCTTGAAGCATACTCGGTACGGGTTTCTTCGGCAGCTTGTACTCACACTACATTTACACATGTGCAGATCCAAGTACAGGTTCCCGTTTGTAATATATAGATAGTTTTTCGTTCAGATCGTATTTACTTTAGAAATTCAAGGTGAGCTTGGCGTCCGACTTCTACCTATTTCTCTTTGGCTTTGGCATTTTTATTAAATCTCCTTGTATTTCAGAGAATACAGTTGTATTAAACCTATTTCAACTTTATTGATTCTGTACATAGTGGTTCGTTTGACACTGATACTGGGTTTTGGGGTATTTATTGATTCTTAAATTTCCATATTTTATTTACCTTCTGATCATCTAATATATTTCCTCAATTGATTTAGTCATCCTCCGCTTCAGCCACGGACTAGGGGGTTTGGTTCTCCTACTGGTGGTATAGTAGGTTCCATCATGATCCGCGAAATAAAGTCGTGACAAAAAGTTGATCGATCTTCAATCCAAGTTACAAGGAACTCAAATCTCAAGTTTGGTGAAAATCGGAGTTTATTTGAGTTAGTTTTGGAGTTTGGGTTGTTCGTTTTCAAGGGTTATAGATCCAAATTTTGAGCTCAAAATTGTGTCGATTTTGTTGTTTTTGAGCTCCTAAAGTAGTTAGAAGTTTTCTTATAGCTTAAAGAGCTTAGGAATCAAATTTGGTGATGATTGACTTTATTTGAAGGAGATTCAAGTTTGTGAAGTTCAACATTCATGGTGTTTTTCAAACTTGAAGGAGGAAATTAATAGAATGAGCTTCAAAACGTATTGGGGTTTGTATATATGGTAAGAGGAGCCAGAATCTCAAATTTGGATTGAATTCGAGCTTGTTTAGTGGTGGTTGGAGATTTGAAACTTTAAGGTATTTATGTTTGTTCTTCATATCCTCATGTGAAAAAGATGAACAAAAGTGTTTTTTAATCCAATTCCATCCATTAAAGTTGTGTAAAAGTTGTTTGGGACTTCAGTTTCGGTTAAGTCAAGTGGTAAAATTTTCAAATGAGCTTGAATTCACAAAAGGAAGTAAAGTCTTGCAAAAGTTAAGTATTGGCAGTCCGATTTCATTTGGGCGACACTATTTAAAGAGTCGTCCCAGCTAGGAAGATTCTCCACATCAATTGTCCAAATGTTCATCATTTTGACAGTGTACTTCCTTGTAGACGGGACCTAGTCGGAGAACCGCCCTTTGGAGGAAGAGTCATCCATTCCTTCGTCTAAATCCCATCAAGCTAGGAAGTGCAGTTCCTTTTGGATGAAACACAATTAGTCGAGTCGTCCTATAGCATACGAGTCGTCTATCAACCAGTAGCTTTTTCGTCTAATCCAAGCTATTGGCAGTATATTGGAAGCTAAGGGACGGAATCCTTAGGTGATCCATCCAACTAAGAATGAGACGTCTTTTAACCTTTAAGACAAGTCATCCAAGCCAAGCAGTTGGGATAGAATTGAAACTAAAGGACAAAAATCCCTTTGGGAGAGCCTCCCATTGACAGACAAACCATACAAGAATCCAAGATGATCCATCCTTCATCTTAACGAGTGGCCTCAATTTGGATGAGTGTCCACCCCTTTTGCCCAAGCATCAATTGTCACTAAGTGTTGAAGGTAAGTCTAACCTTTGGAATTAAGTTTCCTCGTTTGATTTATATGTCTTCTCAACCAGTAATTAATTAGTACCCATTCATACTAATTGAGTACTAGTTCATCTTGAATTCACTGTTTTGTTTCTTATTTTCATTTTCGTTGAACCTTGTTGATTCAAGTATGGTAGTCCTTTAGTCCATTATTATGCCGACAAACATCACTCTACTGTAATACCAGCAAACTTGAATTGGTTGAGTGACACTAGTTTGGAAGAAATTTCAAGACACATCCTTAGAGGTAAAGTGAATGTACCTATAAAGAGCAACATGAGGAACGTTTGCTACTAATTGTTTGCTCATTTTATAGGTACTCACAAAGGAATACAAGGAAAATATCGTCCATAGCTTTGTATTATGATGTTTCCTCCATGAATGAGTTTGAAAATTACGTCGAAGCTATGGATACGATGATGACGCTCATGGGATGGATAGTGAATCTTGTGAATACTATGATAGTTCTTACACGTATGAGAGTCAAGATGGTTCTTACACACATGAAGATGGATCCTATGGGTACAAAAGTGAATAATACTGGGCTTATGATGGTTGTGATGATGAAACTCATGAATACAGAGTGATGACTATGAGGGTTATGATAGTCCTTGTGAGCATGCATGTGAAGTTAGTGAGTTTTGGTAAATTCCCCAAAGAATATGTTGGTCCACATGCCTTGGATCAACATGATGAGGTGGTATGCTACTCCAATAGTGAAAGTGAAGTAGAGGAGTTTGATAGCTCCTATAGAGATGATTATGGAGTAGAAGAGCATGGTTATGAGTGTTGGATATTTTACGAGTACGCGACACACTAGAAGGGGGGGGGGTTGAATAGTGTGTTAGGAATTTCAAAACCTTTTTTTTTTTGGAATTTTAGTGGCTAAGAAGAAAGC
>JBDJHY010573437.1:0-10651 GCA_039654485.1 Withania somnifera
TCCCCTGATGCTCTTCATAATCACGAAGGGATTTCATATGATTGTGAAGGTCATTTTATGCCTCCATCGCGATCTAGAGGAACTTTACGTGATCGTTCCTCTATATTTTTTTCTTCCTCTCTATTGCAAGCTTAACCATCATGATCGCGTTAGACAAATATCCTCAACCTCGCGATCACAATCCTCTGCCACACGATCATGAAGTCTATTTACCTAGAAGTATATATATGTTCTTCCCCAATTTTGATCCATATTTTCCAAGTATTTCTCACTCTAAGACTCTCCTTAAGCCCTAATAATTGCTAGAAATCCTAGTAGAAGTGGAAGGAAGCTAGTATTGATGCGTAATTCATGTCTTTCACTATCATAAGTAAGCTTCTCCCCTTTTTAACTCCATAAAAATAGTAGCTTCCAACATGATTGACCTTGTAACCAAGCTCTGTAACTTTTGATAATTCTCCAATTTCTATCTGATTTTGGATAGTAGTTAGTGCATTGATACTCCCGCCTTTTTGTTTGAGCAAATTTTATTTGAAAGTTTCATAAAGTTTTGCATTTTATCTCTATTATTTTTTAGGCATTTTGAAGTTCTTCCTGGACTCATATTTTTATTATTTTTGGAGAACAAGTTCCTAGTAGTCTAGGGAACTCTACGACAAAGTTTATTTTCAAGGTCAAGCTAGTGGATCCTGTAGGCCCATTTTAGGCCTAATTTTTTAGCCAATTCGGAATATTAAGTAGTTTATATCATTAGATTTTCCTTGAACCATAGATCATTATTTTAACAGTCTCAGAGCCATTCGAGGTCATTTCCTATTGGTTGGGCTTATACTAGGGAGTTGTAGTGAATATTCAATGGATGATAGGTAGTCCATTTAGGGCTTACTCTAGGGACTTATCTTGTATAACTATGCTAAATAGATTCCCTGGGTTTGAATTCTGGGTGGATACTTTCACCCTTAATAGGTTATTCTATTCTACTTCATCCGTTTCTTTCTAAAGTTGCTTAGTGTAATACGATGCCTTTAACCTATTATTGGCCTTGTAATGGTTGTAGGGTGACTCGAGAAGTAGTAGAACATTGTTGCATGGGTTGGATTTTATGTGTTACCCTCGGGTTTGGGCTGATGTCTTATTCTACTAGATGTAGCTTACTTGAGCTTATGTAGGGCATATGTTAGAAATAGATATTTCATGTATTGTTGCATTCATGCAGTGTAAGAGTCGTCAAGTTCAGTTTTGATACTGCATTGGGGGTCGAGGTCTGGTAACGCCCTTTTTATTACACTGTTGGGCCTTGGAGGCTGATTTTTATATAATAAGGGCTGAAATGGCTAAAACTAGCACAAAAATGGGAATTTATAATAATAATAGTTATAATAATAATAGCATAATTGACTTTTCTACTTATTTTAGACTCGGGTGTGTACCGAGCACCCGGTACAACCATTTTTACTTATTTTAGATGAGGTTTGATACCCTGGCACCGGTTACAACCATTTACTACATATGCTGGTAACTGAGTTTGATTTCATACTACATCACATTTACCGGTTTGGTACCTTGCTCTTCTAGGCCTGTGAGACCTGAGGTACTGAGTTGCTGAGCTTGTGATGCAGTGATTCTATTACACTAATTCATTGGATGCCATGTTGTATGTCTCCCAGGCCCCTTAATATTGATTCGTAAAGCATATTATGATGTTAGGAGTTTTATACGCAGTTGGCATACCTCCAAGGACCCTGATGTTTCGGGGATGGACACGTTAGAGGAGGGGTTTGCAGTTTAGGAGAGGCACTCAAGGGAAGACCTTCCATGGGTCCTGCTTGTTGTACTTCAGGTGCCGAAGGAGGGCATACACAGGAAATGAGCATTATTTTGTTTGTGCTTACTTTATTGCACTTGTTTTTTGTATATACACTCTGTTATATGGGATATCAAATGGTTGATGTGACTTCTATGTACTCTGGCACTCTTATGAGGGTATAAAAGGGTTTTACATGCTGTGCTTTTTATTTACTATTAAAGTTAGTCACCATATTTTTCTTTCAGATGATCCTTACCTTGTGGATTTACTTGTGTGTGGCGCTATTTACAATAACATCCTCTTTTGTGTATTGAGGTTACCGACACACTGCCATATTCCCCTTATTACCTTTTCTATATATATTGTCTGATTTTACTATTGTTGTTTATGTTTTGTAGCAAGGAACCCGTGTACGATCTTTCCTTCTTCCCCGAGTTCCTTGTTTGTGTTCTAGATAGTGTTAACCATGATCAATCTTTTTTCTTCTTCCTTTCTATTTGGCTAGATTTCTTGTGGTATTACTTTCTTCTGCGAACTTATTTCTTGCATTCTTTTTATTTTCTATTTTTATATTTTTTATGTGCCTTGTTGGCCCTCGAAGCCTACTAGGTACTTGTTTCTTTGGTAACTTGTACTCATATTAGCATTCGATGTTGATTAGTTGTTACTTGTTTATGCCTCCTTACTACTTTTTACATTAAGAGATACAAGGAAATCTTTGGACGTCTAGCTATTCCTTCTCTCGTTTTGTATATTCTCTCTTTTATACTTCAGAGATAGGGTTTGTATTATAGACTTATACTTGGAATCTGTACTTAATGGTTTTTTATATACATTGATACGAGGTCTTATGGAGGTTTGTTGATTATATTTATGTTATTCCACTTCTCTGACTTCATCTACTTTCTCTTTACTTCATTTATTGTGCTTGTGCATCCCATTATTGGGAGTAGTATCCCTTTTCTTCATCTTTTTACCAAAGGGTTGGCTCTCCTACTAGTGGGATAGTAGGTCACATCATGATCCAAGAAATCAGGTTTTGATAGCTTGATATCAGACTCTTAGGTTTCTACTAGTGTTAGTGTACAGATCTAATATCTTGTAGTGACCTGCAGATCAGTGCAGAGACATTCATGACATATCTTTGGAAGGATACAGTTGCATGTAGGAACTTTAATATCATTATGGATCTTGTGTCGTATGTGTATCTTACACAATTTCCTTCATTCCTCTACAGATGTGACGTATCAATCTACTCTAGTAAATGATAATGAACCCTCTAACCTAGCTACTCGGGATTTAGCTCTATTCCATACTACAGTAGCTATGGAGGTTATGATTCTACCACTGTCTTTAGAAACCCCGATAGTTCTTGTAGTACCTACTCTAACTCCAGCTCTAGCTTCATCTCCATTTCCACCGTCTACTATAGATAATTATATTATTCTCTGGCATTTAATTAATGTATTTTGAGGTCCTTCGATAGAAATGGAATAGATGTCTACCTAGGGGGCATCCTTTGGTTTTGCTAATTTAGGGGTACAACTCGCAAATACAATTCCTCCTCTAATTTCGAAAGTTCATCAAGCTCTATCATTTTATCCAGTAGTATCCCTTATTCCTGCTCAGGTTTTTCCTATGCCGGTGGTTTCTCCCATTGTGGAACCTAAGCCTACTATGGAAGATTTGAATCAAAAGGTCCTAAAAAGGTTCTTATATTGGATCACCCTTGGTCTATTGGGTTTTCAAGGGAGAGTGCCCACGAGTTCATGGCCGAGTGTAAGAAGAGGTTAAGGAACCTTGATATTTTTTAGATGCATGGAGTCGCCTACACCACCTATTAAATATGTGGTACGTCAAAGCAGTGGTGGAGATCTTTGATGACTTGCAGACTAGCAGTTTGCCTCAGCTGACTTGGAGCGATTTCTACAAGGTATTTATGATGAAGTTCATGTTTATAGCCAAGCATGATCATCTAAAAAGTACTGTAGATGTTTATAGTAGTAATGTAGCATTGTTGGTTCTGAATTCTATCCCATTTCAGATAGTCGTGGACTATGCACATTCTAGAAGAGGCAAAGACAATAGGGTGGTTATAATGGATCCCATTCTGCGGGTCATGAGTAGAAGCAGAACCCTCAGGGCCAGTCCAATAGACTAGTGTAGGAATCACTTCAAGGAAGTCTTCACATGGTGTTTGGGTCTTCCAACCATAGAGGATAGCTAGTTTTAGGTCATGGTTCACATCAAGGTGGGCCACCAGGACTATGTTTTGAGTGTGAAATTGTTTGACAATATGCAATAGAGTGCCCTTAGAGGAATGTACCTTAGGATATTTCTTAGCCCATTTATCCTTTGAGGTTAGTGCCTCAACCATCTAGAGGTGGGGCATAGGGTGGTGGTCCCCCTATTGGAGGCTAGCATAGTAGGGGCGGTGTTTACAGTAGTGGTCATTCTGGTGAAAGTCACCAGTTGTATGTTGTACTAGGTAGACCAGAGGTAGAGGCCTCAGATGTTGTGATCATAGGTATGATCTTTGTTTGTTCTAGATTAGCCTTATCCTTGTTCGATCCCAGATCCACCTGTTCATATGTTTCCTTCTACTTTAAGGCTAGCCTGGGGTAAGCTAGTGAGATATTATTTGTGCCTTTGTCTGTTGCTATACTGGTAGGGGATTATTTAGTAATGGATTGGTTTTTAAGAACCTATTTGGTTTCTATTGGTGGATTAGATACTTGGGCTGATCTATTGTTGCTATACATGGTAGACTTTTACCAGTTTTGAGGACCTTCATAGACCTTGTCGCTCTAAGGATAGACACACCAAAGGAGGGGTTTGTGGTATAAGAGAGGCACTAGGGAGAAGCTCTTCCATGGGTCCTACCTGTTGGTACTTCAGGTGCCGGAGGAGGAGCATACACAGGAATTAAGCATCATTGTGTTTGTGTTTACTTTATCACACTTGTCTTGTGTATGTACTCTTTAGTAGTATGGGATGTCGGATGGATGACGTGACTTTTATGTTCTATGCCACTCTTATGGGGTATTAAGAAATTTAACTCGTTGTATAACTTTATTTACTGTTAGAGTTGGTCGTCATGTTATTCTTTTAGATCATCTTTACCTTGTGGATTTACTTGTGTGTGGCACTATTTGAAATATCATCCCATTTTGTATATTAAGGTTACCGGTATACTTCCTATGTCCCCTTATTACCTTTTCTATCTGTCTTGTATGATTTTACTATTGTTATTTCTATTTTTCATCAAGGACCCAATCTACGATCTTTCCTTCTTACCTGAGTTCCTTCTTTATATTCTAGCTAGCGTTAACCATGCGCAATCTGCTTCCTTGCTTCCTTTTTGCTTAGCTATCTTTTATGCGGTATTACTTGCTTCTGTGAACTATTTCTTCTATTCTTGTTATTTGTTGTTTTGATATTTTCTTTGTTCCTAGTGGATCCCCAAGCCTACTAGGTATTTGTTGCTTTAACGACTTTTACTCATACTGCACTTGTGTTCCCCTAGTGCAGATCTGAGTATTAGCATCTGATGTTGATTAGTTTTAAATTGTTTGTACCTCCTTACTGCTTTTTACTTTCAAAGATACAAGGTGATATTTGGACGTCCAGCTATTCCTGCTTTCTTCTGCTTTGTGTTTTTCTTCTTTTGTACTTCAGAGATAGGGTTTTATATTATTGACTTGTACTTCTAATTTGTACTTAATAGCTTTATATATAAACTGATACCAAGTATTGGGGAGGTTTATTGATTCTATTTATGTAATTATGCTTCTCTGACTTTATCTACTATCTCATTACTTAATTTATTGTACTTACGCTTCTCGTTATTGGAATAGTATCTCTCTGTTTCAGCTTTGGTCTACAGGGTTGACTCTCCTACTTGTCAGATAGTAGGTGCATTCAAGATCCAAGAAATTAGGTTGTGACAACTTTGTATTAGACTCTTACATTTCTACTGATGATAGTGTACAAAGCTAATGTCTAATAGCATATTGTGGATCAGTACAGATATGTCCATGACATATCTTCGGGAGGATATAGTTGCATGTAGGAACTTTAATATTTTTCTGATCTTGTGTCATGTGTGTATCCTAGACAATTTCCATGGAAATATTACTTGTTTTCTTCATTCTTTTGTAGATGACATGCACCTATCTACTCTAGCAGATAACGGTGGGCCCTCTAACTAGAGGCTCGGGATCCAGCTCTAGTCCATACCACGACACTTATGGAGGTTATAATTCTACCGCTATCTTTAGAAAACCCAGCAATAACAATAGCACCTACCTCAACTCCAATTATATTTCCACCGTCTACTATAGATGTTAGTGCTATTCTTTGGTAGTTACTTAGTGTATTTGGAGCTCCTCTGATAGATGGGGCATAGATGTCTGCCTAGGGGGAATTATTGCTAGTTCAGGGGTACCGCCCGCAGCTGCAGTTCCTTCGCCAGCTCTGCTAGTTCAGTCAACTCTGTCATTTCAATAGTAGAATCTCCCATTCCTGCTTAGGCTTTTCAAATATCGGTTATTGCTCCCATTATGGCACCTCATCCTCTTATGGAAGATTCAGCGAAGAAGGTCCTAAAGAGGTTTCTGATATTGGATCACCCTAGGTTTATTAGGGTTTTGAGGGATAGTGACCAGGAGTTCATAGCCCAGTGTGAGAAAAGGTTGAGGAACCTCGGTATTGTTAAGACGCATGGAGTCGCCTACACCACCTCTTAGATATGTGGTAATCCAAAGAAGTGGTGCAGATCATTAATGACCTGCTTACTAGAAGGCTGCCTCAGCTGACCTGGAGTGATTTACACAAGTTATTTATAAGGAACTTCATGTTTATAGACGAGCATGATCGTCTAAGAGAGGAATTAAGCATTTATAGTAGGGATCGATGTCAGTGGATGAGTATGAGGCCAACTTTTACCAGTTATCAGTCTATGGGTTTGATTTTATGCCTACTAAGACAGACCGAGTCCGCAGATTTACTTATGGATTGAGGTATAGAAACTGTAAGAAAGTAGCATTGTTGGTTTTGTATGGTATTCCATTTCAGATAGTTGAGGACCATGCACTATCTATGGAGACGTTTTATTCAGATCACGTCATCGCAGCGAAAAGAGGTAGAGACAGCATGGTGTCTATAGTGGAACCTATTTTGGGGGTAGTGAGTAGTAGCAGTACCCTCAAGGCTAGTCCATTAGAATGGTTCAGGCATTACTTCAGATTTCTGAGCCTCCTTCGCAAGGTTTTAGTGTGTGTCCTTTAGGACAGTCTTCACGAGCTTTTGGATCTTCCAGTCATGTAGGACAATTAATTTTAGGCCATAATTCGCATCAGGATAGGCCTCTAGGGTCATGATTTGAGTGTGGAATTGTGCCCTTAGAGGGATATACTTCAGGCTATTTCTTATCACATCTGCTTTTGAGGTAATGCCTCCAATATCTAGAGGTAGGGCATAGGGTGGTGGTCCCCCTTATCTTGGAGGCCAGCACAGTAGGTAAGGTGTTTGCAACGGTGGTCATTTTGGTAGAAGTCACCATTTGTATTTTATACTAGGTAGATCGGAGGTAAAGGCCTCGGATCCTATGATCGCAGGTTCGATCTCTATTTGTTTGAGATTAGCTCAATGCTTGTTTGATCTCGGATCCAATTGTTCATATGTTTCCTTATACTTTGTTCCTAGCCTGGGGTTAGCTGGTGAGATGATACCTATGACAATGTCTGTTGCTGCCCTGGTAGGGGATTATTTGGTAGTGTATTGGATTATGGGGTCCTATTTTTTTTTTCCATTGGTACAATAGATACTTGGGTTGATCTATTGTTGCTAGATATGGTAGGCTTTGACTTCATACTAGGCATGGACTGCTTATCTCATCATTGTGCAGTTTTGGATTGCTATGCCAAGATAATTAACTCAGTCATGCCTGGTGCATGTCAACTTGAATGGAAGGGTTCTATTAGCCCTACACCGACGGTGATCTTCTCCTGCCTTCAGGATTAAAGAATATAGGCAAGAGGGTGTCTAGATTATTTATCCTATGTTCGCGATTGAGCCAACGCCCCTAGTCCAAAGGCTTCTCCTTTTTTATCTGAGTTCTTAGATGTGTTTTTGACCAACCTACCTAGCCTTCCACTAGAGTAAGATATTGACTTCATCATTGAGTTAGAGTCGGGCACCAGGCCCATTTTGATTACTCTTTACCATATGGATCCTATTGAGTTGAGTGAGCTGAAGTTTCAGCTCTAGGATTTTTTAGATAAGAGGTTTACCTATTTGAGTGTATCTCAGTTGGGTGTACCGGTCCTATTTTATAATAATAAGGAATTAATGTGGATGTGTATTGATTATCAGCAGTTGAACAAGGTGAAAGTTAAGAACATGTATCTGATGTTGAGGATTGATGATTTTTTGGACCAGCTTTAGGGTGCAGCGGTATTTTCTAAGATAGACTTGAGATTAGGATACCACCAGTTAAGGATTCAAGTGCAGAACATTCTGAAGACAGTGTTCAAGACTCATTATGGACATTAAGAGTTTACTAATTATATTTTGGTGTACTTGCGGAATAGGTCCTAGCATGAGCAGCATTTGAGAATTATAAGACATTGAGAAAGCATCTATTGTATAAAAAGTTCTCTAAGTATGAGTTTTGGTTGTAGTCTGCAGCATTCCTAGGACACGTGGTGTTTAAGGATGGGATTATGGTTGGCCCAAAAAAGTTTTAGGAAGTGCATGACTGGCTGATATTGAAGTGTAATTCTAAGGTTCGAAGATGGAATAGGTGCTATAGGCATTTTTGTGGTTTCTAAAGTTGGCGCTAGAATCATAATGCCCGTAAGTACCTTGATATGGACCGCAGCTGGATCCCGAGATGTTGGATTAAAGGGCTCACTATCATCTGCTAGAGTAGATCACGGATGTTCCATTTTTGAAAGACTGAAGACAATAAGTTACACTAACGACATATGCATGCATACCCTAAATAAAATTCCAGACTCAAGATGGCAGTCGAAATCCGCATACAAGTTCATCTCGAGGAAATGTTGACCAAGTCAAAACTTAGGCATTCCGAAGCTGATATAAGTCAAATTCTCAATCTGATGCTCCAATCATCCAATGTTAACCAAAGTCAAACATTCAATTATCGTCTAACTAAAACTCACAAAATAGGGTAAACTCACACTGAAATCTCCTGAAACCATAACGGGCATCTATTGTATAAAACATGGAAATATTAGCCTTGAAGGATCTATTGTATAAAACACTTCCATAACTCGGAATTGAATTCTGACACTGAGAAAGCATGTATTTTATAAAAAATAGAAATCCATATGAATAGACGAATACATATCAGGAAAATCCATAGTAGGCAACATCACCAACTCTCTCTAAAACCTCAAATGGACCGGTATACTAAGGGCTAAGCTTGCTCCGCCTACTGAACCTCATTACACTGTGCATAGGAGATACCTTGAGGAAGTCTATATTACACACCCCACACTCAAAGGCATAAGGTTTACTATTTATATAGCTCTTCTTCCTACTCTACACTTCCTGAAGTCTATCTTGAATCATCCAAACCCGCTTGAGAGAATCATACAGCAAGTCTATAGTCTGAAACCTAGCCTCAAAACCATCAAACCAACCAATAGGAGACCTGCTCTGCGTACCATACAAAACCTCAAATGATGCCATTTAGAGGCTAGAATGGTAGTTGTTATATTATACAAACTCTACCAAGGCCACATGTTGATCCCACACACTCGCAAAAGCCAACACGCACACTCTCAACATATCCTCGATCACCTAAATAGTCTGCTCGGGTTGACTGTTAGTCCGCTAGTTAAAATTTGTACTCAAATGAACCTCAGTAACCATCCCCCATTCAATAGTCCTCCAAAATTAAGAGGTAAACTGTGTGCCCTGTTAGAAATGATATACACTAAAACCCTATGCAACTGAACAACCTATTAAAGGTAGATATGAGCTATCAACTCTGCACTGTACAAAGAATGAGTAGGGATAAAGTAGGCTGACTTATTTAGCATATCAACAATAACCCTGATGGTTTTATGACCTTTTCTAGTCCGCGATAAACCAAAAATGAAGTCCATCATCACACGCTCCCAATTCTAGGTAGAAATACAAATTCTCTACATCAAACCACATGGGTGTCAGTTCTCGAACTTAACCTATTGGCATTTCAAACACCAATAAATATACCCCAAAATATCCTTATTCATCCTACTCCACCAATAAAACTAACCTAGATCATGGTACATCTTAGCTACACCTAGGTGGGTTGAATACCTGGAGTTGTGAGCTTCACACAATATTAACTAAGTCAATTAACTAACCTATGGAACAGAAACATAACTGTCATATCAAATAACCTCATAAGAACCAATACAAGCCTTGTCAGCCTTGTCAGCTAATACCTGGTCTCTAAGGGAAACCAAATGTTAATCCTTAAATTGTCTATTCCGAATTTGATCAACAAGGAAGAACGATACTCAACACAAGACAAAATCCTCCTGAAGTTTGTCAAATCTGACCATAAAAACTGGTTAGCCAAAGAATGGATGTATAAAGCCAACGACTACCATACTGACCATCCTCTGGCTCAAGTCATCCCCTACCACATTTGCCTTGTCCAGATGGCATAAAATGGTAATATCATAGTCTTTCAACATTTTAATCAACCTTCTTTACCTACAATTAAACTCCTGTTGCCTCAAAATGTATTGAAGGCTACGATGGTCAGTATAAATCTCTCATCATACTCCATATAGATAGTTCCTGCATATCTTGAGGGAAAAT
>JBDJHY010573437.1:10661-27140 GCA_039654485.1 Withania somnifera
CGATCTGGAAAATACCACCCTGCAATCTCCAAGTCATAAGTGGAGTAGTTGTGCTCATGAACCTTTAGATACCTAGACGCATAAGCAATAACTCAACCCTATTGCATCATAATATACCCTAAAGCAACACTTGAAGCATTGCAATACACATGAAAAAATATAGACCTCAACCAGGTAAAAACTAGCACTAGGGTCAACAACTTCTTGAGCCTCATAAAGCTCATCTCACAATCCTCAGACCACTAAAAAGGATCTTCATTCCTAGTTAGTCTATTCAATGGTGTAGCAATCGATGAAAAACCCTCAATAAATTATTTATAATAACATGATAGCCTACTAGAGATTTGAAACTCAGATGAACACGTCCATCACGGCTAATCATGCACTACCTAAATCTTTTATAAGTCAACCATAATCCCATCCTTATACACCACGTGTCCTAAGAATGCTACAGACTCCAACAAGAACTCATACTTGAGAACTTGGTATAAAACTGATACTTTCTTAATGTATTGAGTATCAATATCAAATATTTCTCATGCTCAAACCTACTTCGTGAGTATACCAAAATATCGTCAACAAACATGATCATGAACGAATACAAAAAGGCTTAAGTACCCTGTGCATGAATTCTATGAATATTGATGGCGCATTGGTCAACCTGAAGGATATGACTAGAAACTCGTAATGTCCATAACGAGCCCTAAATGCTATCTTCGAAATGCCCTTCGACTGAATCCTCAACAAGTAGTAGCCTGATCTCAAGTATATCTTAGAAAATACCACTATACTCTAAATTTGGTCGAATAAATTATCAATCCTCATCATCGGATACCTTTTCTTAATTATGACCTTGTTTAGCTTCCAAAAATTAATACATATGCACATCGTGCCATCCTTTTTCTTATCTAATAGAACTGATACACCCCATGGAGATACACTTGAATGGATAAACCCTTTATCAAGAAAATTTTGAGCTGAACCTTTAGCTCCCTAACCATAGCAGGAGCTATATGGTAAGGAGTAATCGAAATAGGCCTAGCTCTTGGCTCTAACTCAATAGAGAAGTCAATATCCCACTTCGGTGGAAGGCCATGTAGGTCAGTCGAAAACATAACTAAGAATTTAGATACAGTAGGAATATACTAGGTAAAACATAATCTAAATAAGGCAAGCATCCTATCACCACAAATCTCAGAGCCTAAAGGTAGGAGATGATCCCTGTCAGTGCGTAGATAATAAAACCCTTCCACACAATCAGAGATGCACCAGGAACAACTTAGGTAATAACTTGGCATAGCAATACAATATCGCACGATTATGCTATAACCAGTACATGCCTAGTATGACCTCAAAGTCTACCATGTCTAACACTAATATATTAGCCCAAGTATCTTTATAAGCCGATCCACTACTAAAGAATCTCCTACTAGGGTAGCAATCGACACATGCATATTTAATATCTCATTAGTTAACCACAATCTTGGTGCAACGTAGGAGGAAACATATGAAAAGGTGGATCAGGGATCAAACAAGGTTAAGGATAATCTATAATAAATAGAGACCATACATGTGATCACAGCATCTGAGGCCTCCACCTCAAGTCTATTTATTACATACAACTAGTAACCACCACCAGAATGAACACTACCTCGACCACTGCCCCTACCTGCACTGTTCTCCTCTATAGGAACCACTACTACGTGCCTAGCTTTAGCTAGTGGAGACACTAAACTCAAAGGCTGAATGGGATGGGGAACGTTTTTAATTATATCAAGCTTTCGCGACTCAACTTCTCAAGTAACGATGGCACCTACTATCTGACTAGTAGGACGATCAACCCTGTACCCCAGAGCCAAAGCGGAGGTCCACTTTACATATAACGGGACATGCAAGTATAATAAATGAAGTAAAGAGAAAGCAGATGAATTCAATCAAGTGAAATGACGTAAATAGAATCGACAAATCTTCCAAAGACCTGGTATCAGTATATATACAAAGCCACTAAGTACACAGTATAAGTACAAGTCAATAATATAAATCCTAGATCTGAAGTACAAAAGAGATAAAATACAAACCTGAAGAGAGTAGGAAAAACTAGACGTACAAAGCTCACCTTGCATTTTTAAAAGAAAAAGTAGTGAGGAGGCACGATCAGCAACTAACTAATCAACATCGAGCACAAGTATTCGGATATACACTAGGGGAACACAAGTTAGTATGAGTCCAAGTCCTAAAGCAACAAGTTCCTAGTAGGCTTCGAGATCCTATTAGGAACATAGCGAATATAAAAGTAGTAAACAATAAGTTACAAGAAATAAGGTCACAAAATCAAGTAACACAGGAAAGCTATCCTTATTGAGGGTAAGAAAGGAATCATATAGAGCATGATTAACTCTAGCCGAAACATAGAGTAGGAACTCAGTTAATAAGGAAAGAATGGTTCCCTATGTCCTTGCACTGGTACAGAAATGGCAACAGTAAAATTAGATAAGATAGATAAAAAAGAAAATAAGGGGTCATGAGCGGTGTACCATTAACCTTAAGATACGAAATGGGATGATATAGAAAATATATCCATGCACAAGTAAACCCATAAGGTAAGAATGATAGGTATGTAAAAGAATACGACTAGATTTAATAGTAAATAAAGCAGTATAGAAAGTAAAAACCCTTCCAATCCCCCAAAAGAATTGGAGAGTACATAGATATCATGCTCACTCATTTGACATCCTATACTACCAGAGAGTACATAAAGAAGATAAATTCAATAAAGAAACTACATACATGGTGATGTTTAGTACCTATGCATTCTCCTCCTAAGGCCTTGAAGTACCAGCAAGAAGGACCTATAGAAAGGCTTTCCTAGAGTAACTCTCCTACACCTCAAACCCCACCGTTAGTGTGTCTAATCCTTGGAACTACAGGATCTATGTAGGTATGAAAAATGCATACAAAATGCCCAACGTCATAGCATGCCTCACTAATTAATATCACGAAGTCTTAGGGAGACTCACAACATGGCATCAAATGCCTTAGCACAATATTTCACCACATCATAAGATCGGTAACTCAATGCCTCGGGTCTCGCTATCCCAGGGGAGAAAAGTCCTGTATTGATAAATATGAAGTAGCATGAATGTCTTAATCATAGTTGAGTGAAGTCAGTCTCAAGTTCCAATATAAGTAATAAATGGTGATACCTAGTGCCTGGGTGTGAAACCTGGTCTAAAATAAGTGAAAAAGGTATTGTCGGGTGGTCAGTACACAACCGAGTCTAAAATAAGTAGAAGAGTTAATTATGCTATTATCATTTTTGGAAAATCACATTTTTATTTAGTTTTTATCCAATTCGGTCTTTATTGTAATAAAAAAATTCTAAGGCCCAAAAGTGTAAGAAAAAGGGTGATACCATCCCCCGGCCCCAAATGAACTTTAAAAACTGAACTTGGTGACTCTCACACTTGATGAATGCAATAACACAAGTAATATATATAGCTAACCTATGCCTTGCACAGGCAAAAAAGCCAATATCTAGTACAAGACACCATCCCAAAACTGAGGTCAAACCCAAAAGCCAACCCACACAATAGTATTCTACTACTTCAAGAGTCACCTTATGGCCATTACAAGGCCAATACTAGGTTAAAAGCATTGTATTACACTGAGCACCATCAGAAAAAAGGATGAATTAGAATAGAATAATCGGAGAAGGGTCACGAAATCAACCTAGTATCCCAACCCACAAATGTTGTTTAGCAAATTATATAAGTCATGTCCTAAGAGTAAGATCAATGAAGCCTACAACTCCCAAATATAAGCTGGACTAGTATCAAATGACCTTAAATGACTCCAACTAACGAAATAATGATCTACAAGTCAAGGAGAATAAACAATATAAATTATGCAATATTTTGGACTAGGCAAAAAATTAGACCTAAAATGGGCCCACGAGACCCATTAGTCGGAACCAAAAAAAAAAACTTCGTTGGCATCACTAGGAACTCGTTCCCTAAATATAAGCACAATCCGAGTGTGGAAAGGGCATCAAAATGCCCAAGAAAGAATTGCAAAAATACAAAATAATATGAAATTACTATTCTTAAATGTAGGAATTACATACCGAAAAACGAATGGAAAATGGACATTGAAGGGGAATCAAGATCAAATCCCTTAAATACAATAATAACAAGATAAAAAGTCCAAGACTTAGTAAGAAATTGTAAGCTTGATCAAGGTGTCACTAATGGTTGAATTTCACCATTATGGAGGAGAAATTCAAGAGGAAACTTACTCATGATGATGAAAACCATGAACTACACACCCTAAAAAACTTCCCTATTTCTAGCAACTAAACAATTTAAAGAGAGTTTAGAGTAAGAAACCCATGGAATTTATGTCTGAAAAATTAGGGCTGGAATTTACGTACTACCAGGTAGAAGACCATCACAATCATGTGGTAGAATGTCATGATTGTGTGGATGGGATTTACTAATCATTGTGATGATGAAGCTCATGATCGCGAGAAAAAAATAAAAAGAGGTATGTGATTGCATGAAGGGGCTCCACGATCGCTATGGAGGAATATTATAATGAACCTTACAGTTATTTCATTTCTTTATGTGATATTCTATGTTCTAGAGCTTTCTCATAGCTTCCACAGATCATTTTTGACTTGTTGGGATTGGTAGTCTATCTTCCTGGTGATTCAGTTGTAATTTATCTCACTTTTCTTGTTTTAGAGCCTAAACTTAGGTACTTCCTAAATTTAGTCAACATTCCTTCAAGACGAACTCAACACCAAATTTTGACAGTACCGTTAGTTCCAGAATGTAGGTTTTTTCTTGGGTGGACCCTTGTTCATGTTTAAGGAGCTTCCATGTGAGTTTAGACTATTTTGTGAGGTTTAGTTGGCTGGTAGTTGAATGCTTAACTTTGGTCAACATTTTGATGATCGGACCGTCAGTCTGAAAATCCCACTGCACTATAAGCTTTGGAAGGCAGACTTTGGTTTAGGAAGAGCATTGGTTCTCTTCCTGAATCATCCGGAGTGATTTCAACTGTTTTTTGGATTTTTGGTGTTTTAGGCTGAAGTGTTGACTTGGTCAACAATTCTCTGAAATGACCTTGTATTCATATTTTGACTTCTATTGAGTCTGAAATGTCATTTGGGTATGCGTGCATATCTGGTTTGCATAACTCAAAGTCCAAACATATATCAAGTGGTTTTCAGAGTATTTTTCAGTAGCTAATATTCCTATCAAAAATCAGCATCTGGTCCAGCCCTTGATGCTCTTGGTGATCGTGGAGGGATGTCACAAGATCATGAAGGTCATTTTTTTCCTTCATCATGATCACAGAGCCACTTCACAAGGTAGCGCCACCTCTTTTTTCTTCTTCCTCATGATCGCGATCTTTACTATCAAGATCGCATTAACAAAATATCCTCAGCCTCAGAATCACAACCCTCTACCAGGCAATCGCGAAGTCTATTTACCTGGCAGTATAATATGTTCTTCCCTAAATTTCAGCCATATTTTCTAAGTATTTCTCACTCTAATATGCTCTATTGCCCATGATAATTTCTAGAAATCCTAGTAGAGTTGGTAATATAGCATAATTTGTCTCTCACCTTTGTAAGTAAGATTCTCCCCTTTGTAATTCCTTGACAATGGTAGCTTCTAGCATTATTTACCTTATAACCAAGCTTTTTAAATATTATTAGTTCTCCAATTTCCAGGTGACTTTGGGTAGTAATTGGTGCATTCAGCTAGTTCTACTACATAGCTCATTTTCCGTTCGCATTTCGGTATGTAATATTCTCCATTTTATCCTAAGGTTTCATATTGTTTTGTGTTTTATCTCTATTATTTGTTTAGAATGTTGAAGGCTTTTTCCACCACTCGGATTGTGCTCATTTTTAAACCATAAGTTTCTAGAACTCTGCAATGAAGTTTATTTCCAGGTCCGGCTAGCGGGTCCCCCAGGCCCTTTTTAGGCCTAATTTTTGGCCCAATCTAGAATATTGAGCAATTCATATATTCAGATTTTCCTTGACCTGTATATTATTATTTCTTCATCAGAGTCATTCGAGGTTATTTTCCATCGGTTGAGCTGATATTCATAATTTGCAGTGTGCTATTTGTCAGACGACAGGTAGGCTTTTATAGGACTTACATTGGGATATAACTTGTATAATTGTGCTAAATAGCATATGTGGGTTGCGATTCTAGGTTGATATTGTGAACTTGACCTTTTCATCTATTCTATATGATGCATCTAACCCAGTATTGTCCTTGTGATAGCCATAGGGTTACTCTGGACGTAGTTGAATGTTGTTGCATTAAGTTTCTTTCTTGGGTTTGAGGTGTCTAGTGCTTCTAGATGTATGTTAATTGATCCTGTGCAGGGCATAGTTTATATATAGATATTTTCTGTGTTGTTGTATTCATACAGTATGAGAGGGGGTTCCTGGTAGCACCCTCTTTCTTATATTCTTGGGCCTTAGAGGAACCCTTACCCTCTTAGAGGGTTACAAGGAATTTTTGGCTTGCCCCATGGGATTTTATAATAATAATAATAGCATAATTGACTTATTTGACTTTACTGAGCATGCTACCTTTTTCACTTATATTGGATTAGGTTTCATCCCCAACACTAGGTAAATCCATTTACTTCTTATGAAAGCACTTGAGTCCGACTTATCTGTAGTGAGTACAGTTATTTTCATACTACTTAATATTTATTGATTTGGGACCTTTCTCCCTTGGGACAGTGAGACCTGAGGCACTAAGTTTCTAAGCTTATGATGTGGTGATACTATTGCACTGAGGCATTGTATGTCAGGTTGTGAGTGTCCCTAAGAATTTTTAATATCTATTGGTGAGGCATATTATGGCATTTGGTGTTTTTATGCGGTTGGCATACCTCTATGGACCCTGCTATTCTGGGGAACTACACGTGGGGGAGGGTTTTGAGATGTAGAACAAGCACTAGGGGAAATCCCTTCCATGGGTCCTTCCTATTAGTACTTCAGGTGCTGAAGGAGGATTATACACGAGAACTGAGCATCATTGTATTCGTGTTTACTTTATCGCACTTATCTTTTGATACTATTTGGTAATATGGGCCAGATGGGTGAGCGTGACTTCTATGTACTCTGCCAGTCTTTCGGGCATGGCAGGGTTTTACTTATTTTACTTCTTTATTTACCATTAGAGTTAGTCATAGTCTTTTACTTTTGGATCATCCTTACCTTGTGAGTTTACGTGTTTGCAAAGATATTTTCTATATCATTTATTTTTTATCTTGAGGTTGCTGGTACACTGCTCATATCCCTTTATTACCTTTTCTATTTGTCTTATTTGATTTTACAATTGTTTTCTATTTTGCTGCAAGGACCCTGGATACGTTCTTCTTACCTGGTTCATGCTTTGTATTCTAGCTAGCATTAACCTAGTCCTAGTTTCTTCTTTTATGTGTGGCTAGGTTCCCCTACGGTGTTCTTGCTTCTATGACCTTATTTCTTGTATTCTTGTTAGTTGCTGCTTTTTATTTGCTATGCACTGAGTGGGATATCACAGCCTACAGTGTACTTATTTCTTTGTTGATTTGTACTAATAATGGACTTGTGTTCCCCTAGTGCAGATCCGAGTATTAGCACCAACTGTTAATTAGTAGTTAGTTGTCTGTTCCTCCTTGATGCTTTTTGCTTTCACAGATATAGGGTGAGCTTTGGACGTCCAATTGTTCCTTCTCTCTTCATCTTTGTATTTTATCTCTTTTGTACTTTAATGACAAACTTTGTATTATAGACTATACTTTGTACTTAGTGGAACTGTATATACACTGATACCTAGTATTAGAGAGGTTTTCTGATTCCATTCATGTTATACTTCATCTCTAACTTCATCTACTTTCTATGCACTTCATTTAGTGTACTTGAGGATCCCTTTATTAGCATAGTAGCCCTCCTCTTCATCTTAGGGTTACAGGGTTGTTCTCCATCTAGTGGGATAGTAGGTGCAATCATGCTTCGAGAGATTGGTTTGTGACAGCTTGATATCCAATCTCAGGTTTCAAATGTTGTCAGTGTACAGAGAAAATGTCTAGTAATGTCCTGCAGAAAGGTATGGATACGTTTGTGACCTAGTTTTGGGTGGAAACTATGAAATGTAGGAACTTGATTCTCATTTTGGATCCTATGTCATACATGTATCCTAGAAAGCTTCCTTGAAATATCACTTGTTGTCTTCATTCTTCCATAGAGTGCACACACCAATATACTCTAACAGATGAAGGTAAGCATTCTGACCATGCAGCTCGGGATTGAGGTTTTGTTCATACCACTGCACTTACAAGGGTTATGGTTGCTCTAGAGACTTCAAAAACCCCGACAGTGCCTATCGCACCTACTCAAGCTCCAACACAATTTACACTATCTACTTTAGTTGTTCATGCTATTCTCTAGAAGTTACTTAGTGTGCTTTAAGGTCCTCTGATAGATGGTGCACAAACGTCTTTTAGGGGGGCATCCTTAGGTGTTACTAGTTCAAGGGTATAGCCTGCAGCTGTAGTTCCTCCTCCAACTCTGCCAACTTAGCAAGTTTTATCATTTCAACTAGTATCATCCCCTATTTCTTCTTAGGTGTTACCTATGCTGGTTGTTGCTTCGATTTTGGAACATTAGTGTTCTATGGGAGATTCAGAGCAGAAGCTCATAAAGAGTTTTCTTAGATTGGATTACCCTAGATTCACTAGTGTTCTATGGAAGAGTGCCCACGAGTTCATAGCCAAGTGTGGGAAGGGGTTGAGGAACCTCAGTATTCTTGAGATGCATAGAGTCTCCTACACCACCTATCAGATGCATGGTACAACAGAGTAGTGGTTGAGAGCATTGATGACTTGCGGACCAGTAGGTCAATTCAGCTTACTTGGAGAGAGTTCTACAATATATTTATAAGTAAGTTCATGTTTAGAGATAACCGTGATTATTTGAGGAAGGAGTTTAGACATTTATTGCAGGGCTCACTCTAAGTGAATTAGTATGAGTGTTGTTTCACAAGCTATCAGTCTGTGTGGTTAAATTTATCCCTACTGAGATAGAACTAGTTTGGGGATTTTCCTATGGATTAACGGATGGAATTCGTGAGGTATTTGCAATTTTAGTTTTGGATGGTTGCCTATTTTAGGAAGTTATAGACAATGCACAATCTATGGAAACCCTCTATCATGGGCCATATCAGCACAGTTAAAAGAGGTATAGACAGTAGGGTAATTGTAGTGGGTCCTATTTTTGGGGCATAGGTAGGAACAGTTCCTTCAAGGCAAGTCCAATAGACTTGTTCAGGAATCACTTTGGGTTTCTAAGCCTCCTTATTAGGGTTTCAATGATCCTCCTCCATGCTAGTCTTCATGAAGTTTTGGGTTTTCCAGTCATAGAGACTAGTCAGTTTCAGGTCATGGATCTCATCAGGGTGGGCCACCAAGGTCATGTTTTAAGTGCGGGATTGATGGAAACTATGCTCGAGAGTGACCTAAGGGGGGTATACTTCATACTGTTATTCAGCCCGTTCAGCCTTTAAGGTCAGTTCCTCCATCAAGTAGAGGTAGGCCAAAGGGTGGTGATCCCTGTGGTGGAGGTCAGTACAGTAGGGGAAATGCTCATGGTGGTGGTTGTTCTAGTGGCAATACCCAGTTATATGTCATACCAGGTAGACCAGAGGTAGAGGCCTTAGATGCTGTGATCATAGGTATGAACTATGTTTATTCTTGATTAGACTCATCCTTATTCGATTCTATTTCCATATGTTCATGTGTTTCCTTCTACTTTGTGCCAAGCCTGGGGGTAAGCTAGTGAGATATTATCTGTGCCTGTGCCTTTTGCTACCCCAGTAAGGGATTTTTTTAGTAGTGAATCAGGTTTTGAGGACCTATTTGGTTTTTTTGGGCAGATTAGAACTTGGGTTGATTTATTGTTTCTATACATGGTAGACTTTGATGTCATACTAGCATAGATTGGTTATCCCCTAATCATACTATTTTGGATTTCTATGCCAAGATAATTACCTTAGCTGTACCTGGTGCATCTCCAATTATGTGATAGGGTTCTATTAGTCATGCACCAAGGGTGACTATCTCCTGCCTTCATGCTTGGAGACTGTCTGGCTTATTTAGCCTACATTCGTGATGTTTGAGCTGCCACACCTTATCTTGACTCTGTTATTATTGTATATGAGCTCTTATATGTGTTTTTGATCCACCTACATGTCTTTCCACCCGAGCATTAGCTTCACTATTGAGTTGGAGTCAAACACCAGGCTAATTTCTATTACTCCTTACCCTATGGTTCCTGTTGAGTTGAGGGAGCTAAAGGTTTAGCTCCAGTATTTTATAAATAAGGGGTTTTCACTTAAGTTTATCTCCATGCAGTGCACCAGTCTTATTTGTTAAGAAAAAGGGTAGTTCGATGCGAATGTGTATTGATTATTAGCAGTTGAACAAGCTAATAGTTAAGAATAGGTATCAGGTTCTAAGGATTGATAATTTCCTCAATCATATTCAAGGTGCAGTGGTGTTTCCTAAGATATACTTAAGATCAGTATCCCACTAGTTGAGGATTTGAGTGGAGTTCATTCCAAAGACAATGTTCAGGATCTTTATGGACATTATGAGTTTCTGGTCATGTCTATCGGGTTGACCAATTCCCTAGCTGCGTTCATGAAATTATTCGCAAGATTCTCAAGCCCTATTTGGATTTCATTTGTTATCGTGTTTATTAAAGACATTTGGGTGTACTCGCGGAATAGGTCAAACATGAGCAGTATTTGAGATTGATACTCCAGATACTGAGAGAGCATCGACTGTATTCCAAGTTCTCAAAGTGTGAGTTCTTGGTTGAGTCTATAGTATTATTAGGAAATGTGGTGTCTATGAATAGGATTATGGTTGACCTAGCCAAGATTCATGCATTGCGTGATTGGCCAAGACTAATGTCTCTTTCTGAGTTTTGGAGCTTTATTAGGTTAGGTGGTCACTGCAAATGGTTTGTTGAGGGGTTTTTGTCGATTGATGCTCCATTGACTAGAATTACTAAGAAGGACGTTCCTTTTCAGTGTTCTGAAGATTGAGAGTCGAGCTTTCTGATATTCAAGGACTTGTTGACCTTAGCGCCAGTGTTGACCTTATCGATTGAGGTCCAGATATTTTTAGTTTATTGCGATGCTTCAGGTGTTGGTCTTTGGTTTTTTATAATGATATAGGTCCGAGTTATTGCTTATGCATCTAGGAAGCTAAAGGTTCATGAGCATAACTACCCCACTCATGACCTAGAGTTTTTTACTGTGGTATTCATGCTCAAGATCTTAAGATATTATCTGTATGGGTTCTTATGTGAGATTTATACTGACCATCATGGCCTTCAGTATATTATGACCCAGCGTGGTCTCAATTCTAGGAAATAGAGGTAGGTTGAGGTGCTAAAGGAATACAATATTACCACTTTATACCATTCGGGCAAAGAAAATGTGGTAGTGGATGACTTGTGCTAAAAGGAAGTCAGTATGGGTTGCCTCACAGCCTTATCAATTTTTTATAGTCATTGGCTTAGAGATCCAACTTTTGTCTAAATGGTTGGTTAGGTTTGATTTGACGGACTCTAGGAGGGTTTTGGATTTGTTGAGGCTCGAACTTCCTTGTTGGATAAGATTTGGCAGCGATAGTTTGAGGGTCAACGTTTGGTTTCCCTTTGTGATTGGGTGTTAGCCACTGAGGCCTGCAAGGCTTCTATTTATTTAGATGGGGTTATTTGGTATGATGGTAGCAATTTTTGTGTCGTGGTTTAGTGGTTTTATTTGGTTGATATTGAGTGAGGCTCACAACTCCAGGTATTTGATCCATCCAGTTGTAGCAAATATGTATCATGATCTGCGTCAATTATATTGGTGGTGTACGATGAAGAGGGATATTGCAGGGTATGTGTCTCAGTGTTTAAACTACTAGCAAGTTAAAGTTCGAGCATCGACTGCCAGGTTGTTTGATACAGAGACTCCCTATTTTGACCTGGAAGTAGGAACGTGTGACGATGGACTTCATTTTAGGTTTATGCATACTAGAAGTGACCATGACACCAACTATATTATTGTTGAAAGCTGACTAAGTCATCGTACTTCATTCCTATTCATTCTTTGTACAGTGTAGAGAAATTGACTATCAGGTGCACGAGGATATGTTGAGGGTGTGATGAATTTTTAGGGTGTGTAGGATGAACAAATGGACTTAATGTAGTTTTCATATAACAATAACTACCATTACAACATCCAGATGGCACCGTTTGATGGTTCTGAGGCTAGGGTTCAAACAACAGACTTGTTGCGTGATTGTGTCAAACTGGTTCGGATGATTTAGGATAGACTATTGGCAATGCAAAGTAGGAATAAAAGCAATGCAAACTGTAGCCTTTGTTCCTTAGAGTTTTGAGTTGGTGACAGAGTATTCCTACTAGTATCTCTTATGCGCGATGTCATGATTTTCTATTGGCAAGGCAAGCTTAGCCGCCGGTATATTAGGCCATTTAAGGTTTTGGAGAGAGTTAGTGAGGTTGGCTACCGTTTGTCCTTTCCTCCGATGTATTCATCTATTTAGATAGTTTTTTATGTTTATATGTTGTGTTGGTATATTTCGGATGAGTGTCATGTTTTTCGTTGGGATTCAGTTTAGTTGGATGAAAGTCTGTCATTTGTAGGAGTCGATAGTAGTTTTAGGAAAAGGTTTCAGAAGGTTGAGATCTAGGAAGATCCCAGTAGATAAGGTAGAGTGGCGACATTGTCCGATCGAGGAGTCTACCTAGGAGGTCAAGAGTGAGATGCAGTCTCAGTAACTGCAGTTGTTCAAGTCAACAGGTATCTTCTTTCTCTCCTTTTTCCTGATTTTTCTTGACTTTTGATGATGAAAGTCCTTTTTAGTAGTGGATGATGTAATGACCTTTATGATCATTTATGTGCTATATGTGATATTTTTTATTCTAGAGCTTTTTTGGTAGTTGCCCTAAGTTATTTATGACCTGTTGGGATCGGTAGTCTCGCTCCCCAGCGGTTTGGTTGAGATTTACCACACTTTGCTTGTTTTAGAGCCAAAAGATAGGTACTCATTGACTTTAGTCAAAATTCCTTTAAAAAAAACTCGAAATCTAATTCCAAAAGTTCTGTTAGCTCTAGAACATGGATTTTGACCTTGGGGGACTCTTGGTTAGGTTTCAGGAGCTTCCGGTATGAGTTTAGCCTGTATTATTAGTTTTTAATTTTTTAAAGTTAATTGTTTGACTTTGGTCGACATTTTCTGATAAAAGCTTTGGATCAAAATCCGACTTTGCAATCAACTTGGATGCATACTTTGGGTTAGGAAGAGTGTTGGTTCACTTCTTGAGGCATCCGGTGTGATTTCGGGTGTTTTTGGGGATTTTTGGTAATTTTGGCCTAAATGTTGACTTGGTCAACATTTTTCTGAAACGACCTCATATCTGGATTTCAAAGATGTTGTTGAGTCCATAATGTTTTTTAAGGTGTGCACACATATCTCATTTATTTAATTTAGACTCTGAGCACATTTCAAATTTCATATGATTTTCAATACCTAATTTTGATGTCAAAAAGTAGCATTTGATGCAGCACCTGCTTTTTGCGATCGTGCAGGGATGTCACGCAATTGTGAAGTTTTTATTCTTCCTCCATTGTAATCATGGAGCTACTTCACACAATAGTCCCTTCGTTTTCTTCTTCCTCGCTATTACAAGCTTCACCATCATGATCGCATTGACCAAATATCCTCAGTCTTGCAACTGTGACCCTCTTCCACGTGATCATGAAGGCCATTTACCTGGCAGTATATGTATGTTCTTCACTTATTTTCAAACATATTTTCGAAGTCTTTGTCACTCTAAAACTCTCCTTAAACCTTGATAATTGCTAGAAATCCTAGTAGAAGTGTTGCGGAGCTGGTATTGTCGCGTAATTAATGTTTCACCATCATAAGTAAGCTTCTCCCCTTTGTAATTGCTTAACAAAGGTAGCTTCCACCATTATTGACCTTGTGACAAATCATTGTAACTCTTTTTAAATCTCCAATTTACAGCTATTTATGGTAATAATTGGTGCATCGAATTGATTCTACTCCATATATGCCTTTATGTTCGTGTTTCGATATGTAATTCTTCGGTATTTTATTAGAAAATTCCATATAGTTTTGTGTTTTATTTTGCTTATTTTTTGGGAATTTTGAAGCTCTTCTTGCACTCATATTGTGCTTAGTTTTTTAGTACGAGTTCCTAGTAATCTCTGGAACTCTACAATGAAGTTTATTTTCAAGTCCATTTAGTGGGACTTGCGGGCTCATTTTAGGCTTGATTTTTGGCCTAGTACAGAATATTAAGTAATTTATATTGTTTGATTCTCATTGACTTGTACATCATTATTTTGTCAGTTTCAAAGTCATTTAAGGTCATCTGCTATTGGTCGAGCTGATATTTGGGACATGTAGTGTGCTATTCGTCGGACAACAGGTAGGCTCATAGGTCTTACTCTAGGGATATAGATTGTATGATTGTTCTAAACATCATCTGTGGGTTAGGGTTCTAATTTTATACCGTGACCCTTGACCGCTTCTTCTATTCTACTTCATCCTTTTCTTTCTGACGGCGCTTAGTGTAACACAATGCCTTTAACCTAATATTGGCCTTGTGATGGCCATAGTGAGACTCTAAAAGTAGTAGAACGTTGTTGTGTGGGTTAAATTTTGGGTTTTTCCCTCAATTTGGGATGGTGGCTTTTGCTTCTAGTTTTAGCTCAGCTGGCCTTTGCAGGGCATAGGTTAGCTATTGATATTACTTGTGTTGTTGCATTCATACAGGATGAAAGTCGCTAGGTTTAGTTCTAAGAGTGCATTATGAGTCGAGGGCCTGGTATCACCCTTTTCTACATTGTTGGGCCCTGGAGGCCGGTTTTTGTATAATAAGGAATGAAATGACTACAACTAAAATAAAATGGGAGTTTTTAAGAATAATAATAGCATGATTGAGTTTTCTACTTGTTTTAGACTCGACTGTATACCGAGCACCCAGTACTACCTTTTTGACAAATTTTAGACCAGGTTTCATACCCTTGCACTAGGTACCGCCATTTACTACTTATGTTGGCACTTGATTCCGACTTTCCTTGTCAGTGAGTATAGCTATTTTGATAGTACTTAGCATTTATTGGTTCAGGACCTCGATACCCTAGGACAATAAGACCTGAGGCATTGAGTTGCATTCTTATGACATAGTGGTACTGTTGCATTAAGGCATTGGGTGCCAGGTTATGAGTCTCCCTAAGACTTCTAATATTGATTAGGAGGCATACTATGATGTTAGGTATTTTTTACGCAATTGGCACGCCTCCATGGAACCTGTCGTTCAAAGGACAGACACACTAGAGAGGGGTTTGTGGTGTAGGAGAGGCACTCTGGGGAAGCCCTTTCATAGATCTTGCCTGCTGTTATAAAAGGGGAATACATAGGAACTGAGCATCATTGTTTCTGTGTTTACTTTATCGTACTTTTCTTTTATATGTACTCTCTAGCATTATGGGATGTCGGATGGGTGAACGTGACTATTATGTAATCTGCCATTATTATGTGGGCGTGGTAGGGGTTTACTTGTTGTACTTATATGGGCATGGATAGCACCTACCCATCCAGACCATTCATAAGGAGCCAAGCTAAGGAGTTGAAGGCCTTACAGGATACCATGTGGATGTGATGCATGGGGGAGCCTTTTCAAGCCACAACAAAAAAATATACAATCTATGGGAATCTTGTAAGATTCAAGAGGAGGACAATCCAGGACTTGAGGACCAATTTGTTAGTTCAAGAATGTTGGGGGATACTTAAGTTTTGGGTTTCTAGTGGACCGAAGTGTCATTTATACAAAATTATGTTCAGTATATATATTTGGTCTTACATTATGTTCAAGAGACTTCGATGAAAAAACACAGTATACTCTTTTAGAGGTTTAGTTATCATTTAGAATAATTAGCTATAGTCCTAGCCTAGCATTAGATTGAGTGATTGAGGGTGGATTCCCTTAGTTGCTATTATAACTTCTTTAATTTCATTCAATAGAAGGTTTACCATTCGTGGATTTTATTTGGTTTCATTGATTGATTATTTGGAATTTATAGTTCATTGATTCAATTTAAAGGTGAGGGTAACTAGTCCCTTGTTGTTCATAAACTGGTGAGTTATTGTAAATTGTTGCATATCTTTTTCTCTGTGTTTCATTCTCCCCCAATTTTTATGTGTTTTGTTATATGAATCAAATCATTTGGAATAAGATCCTAGGTAGCAATTCTTTCCATCAAATTACAATCCTGAGTTCATATAAGAAAATACAAAAAAGGGAAGAGAAATTCAAATTTCTTGGAAACATTTGCAGAAATTTCAATTTTT
>JBDJHY010573438.1:0-16637 GCA_039654485.1 Withania somnifera
AAGGAAAGTTGACTTTGGTCAACGAACACTTAACTTTAGGCTCTAAAATAGGAAATTTGAGATATTTCTCAACCGAGCCGCCAGCGATCCGAACTATCGGTCCCAGTAAGTCATAAATGACTTGGGGAAACTACTGAAATGCTCTAAGATGAAAGATGTCGCGTATTTATTATAAATTACCATAAGGGTCATTACACTATACTTAGACCACCGAAAGGAAACATCCTTTTGGAACAATATGGCCATAGGAGCAGATATGGATGAAAAGCCCTACATGAATTGTCTATAATATCCCTCAAACCCAATAAAACTATAGACCTAAGAGGAAGTAGTGGGTCAAGGACAATCACAAACGGTTGAAACCTTATCAGGATCTACATTGATACCCACTGAAGATACAATATGTCCAAAGAATGCAACTAAATATAACAAAAAGTCACACTTCGAGAACTTTGCATAAATCTACTTAGTCCTTAAAGTTTGGAGTACAACTCGCAAATGCTCCTCCTGGTGCTCCTGGCTATGATAATAAATAAGTGAAAGAAAGTCTTTAGGATGTCCCCATTTTGAATCCTCAGCTGGTGGTAACCCGATCACAAGTCAATATTTGAAAACACCACAACCCCCTAAAACTGATAAAAAAGATCACCAATCCACTGCAAAGGATACTTATTCTTAACGGAAACCTTATTTAACTGCCTATAAGCAATACATATATGCAGAGTCCCATCTTACTTCTTCACAAATAACATAGAAGCAACCTATGGTTTAACAATATGGCGTATAAAGCCTCTATTAAAAAAATCCTACAACTAAACGCTAAGCTCTTAGAGCTTTGTTAGAGCCATCTGATAAGGAGCAATAGAAATAGGCCTTGTGGCTAGTTCAAACTTTATTGTAAAGTCAACAACATGCTCAGGTGGGAGGGCAGGAAATTCATCAGGGAAAACATCAAGGAATAATGGACAGAGACTCGGGGGAAGGAAGATCGAAACTTACATCAAGGACATAAGCTAAATAAGCAATACAAACCCTGGCTAAAAATCTACTGGCCTGCATACTGGATACTAGTAGAATGGGAGAGAGGCAAATAGGGCTCTGGTACACTACCAGAGGCAAATCAATCACAAATAAAGTCAAGGTCTTGAAAAAAATCTAAATGCAAATCAACTAACCGCGCATCATCTATCTACATAATAGTGGCCCCATGCCTTATGGACTACATTAATTGGGCCTTATACTTAGAAACCATAATCAATCCCTACTGCAAGTCAATAAATTAAGCTCTGATATCCTCATGGACACTTTTAGGAACATCTGAGCTATAAAAAACCATCCACAAACTGATTCCATGTCATCAATGCAAACCATGCCGTTTTACTCTCTCCGTAGGACCTCCACATGGTCTTAACCTGACCCTTTAAATGATATCCAATGACATTAACTCTATTTTCATCTCTCAAGACCAAAGTGTGCATCCTCTCCTCTCTCTAAGAATTGAACTCATAGGGGTCCTTCTCAGAATCACCAGAAAATCATGGGGGCCTATACACATGAAGTGGCTATGCATCTTCTGATCCTCGGAAGTCATGATAAAAACTACATGCTACGGTTGACTTGGTGGATGAACTGCAGTACTTCTGTAACAATTTGTGGGGGAGGAACTATAGCTTCCACTAGCACTGGCTTAGCAGGAAGAGCTGGGGCACCTTATGCCACTCCCTAGTCTGAAGTCTGAGCCTCACCAATTGGTAATGTACAAAGCATATCCATCGGACGCTGCCAAATGTTCCTAAGTGCATTATTAAAAGGTGGCCGTATCTATAGCGGTGGTAGTTTTACGGGGGCTGGCCTATCCTGCTCAAATCTAGCTCATCCTTTTCTATGGGCTTTGGATCTACCCCAACCCCTGATTGGAGCTCGTTGTAGAGATGGGGGAGAATCATCACCTCCAGGGACTATCCATGTATAGTCAATCCGTGGATAAATACAACAAAGATAAGTAACCAAGAATCTAGTGGAAACTTTGCACAAAGAGTAATAAAAGAATCAACCCTATAGAAAATCCCTATATCCTTTTGAAGATCAGATACGAACGTCTACGCATTGATCGGCTAGACTCTACCAAACTACTTATCCTACACCCAGATCCACCTATGAACCTAGAGCTTTGATACTAGTCTGTCACAACCTAAAACTTGACTTGTGATGGCGTCTACCTTTCATCTGTAGACAAGCCTAATCCTAGGCTAGAGAAGTTAGCGGTGGGCAGTAACAAGAACCTAAAACCAAAAGGGGGAAAGAGAAGAAGAGAGGAACAAAGGAGACACGAAGATAGATAACCAATTATAATATAATTCCCAAAACCTAGAGTCATGGTTGTAGTGCATCTATATAAAGAAGTATAGTAATACAACCACAACTGAGAAAAACTACAAAATAGCTATCCAGGTCCCAATAGGATAACTTCTGTACTGCATGTAAAATCAGTCAGCAAGGACACCAACTGCTCACCAATACCTCCTGGAATCACACCAACTAATGCACCTGATCGCATCCATCCGAGTGACTCATACAAGGATCTGCATTAGGAAAAGAAGAAGATGTGTAGTATTAGTACAAAAAACAACCGATTCTAGTAGGCATCATAGGATGATCGGGCAAAAGTAAGCTTAGGGAAGGTAAAGTACAATCAAGTAAATAAAGTAGTGGCATATAGTGAAAACCAAAGAAGGTAACTACAATAATAACTACTGAGTGCACTAAAAGGATAAACAATCAATATTACAAGTATCAGCTAACAAGTATGAAAGGAAGATACCAATGAGGAATTACACATAAACTTGAGCAACAAAAATTTTTTGACAAAATGAGACACTTAGCTAGAGCTCTAACTTATAGAACACAAGGAAATACTAACCAGAGACTACAAAATCATCACCTAATTAAGCTAATATAAAACACAACAAGTACATGAATTGTATTAGTCAGAAATAGAGGAACACAAGTAAAGCCTGCTAGCAAACAAACCCAGATGGTACCCCATTCCATTGGTAAGTACACTTAGACAACCAAGTAACCTAATAGTTACTCCTTCCTTAGGTCTTGTGGGTATAAAACAATGCATAATGATGCAATGCAATTGGGTAATGGAATAGTAAATAAGTTCCGGTACATATCCTCTGCGGTACATGAAGTCAGGTGAAAACCTATGAAAGTTATCCCATATAGTTCCCGAACCTACCCTAGTATGCACCTTCTCCGGACACACAACATACACCAGGCATGGCATCCCAGGTCAGAGGGTCTATGGAGGGATTCAATCCCACGTATAAAATTCATGTAAAAAGACATCCAGTGTTGTGGTCATTAGGGACAAAGGCCAAAACTCAAGGTTGGCCCGTATAACATGTATTAGTAGAAATATAAAGTATAACCATACCACCAAGAATGCCCAATCCCAAATCGATTCAATTGCCACCTGGTAGGCAAGCTTGGAGATCATAGTGAATACGAAAAATAGTCTTAGATAGTGTGGTAAAATAGCTCCATATTGCTCATAAGTGTAGTCATGGAAGATATAAGTGTATATGAAACAACTTTCCAGTTATTTTTCTATCAAACAAAAGTCATCATTTAAATGTTTAATTGATGTTCTCAATACAATGTCACTCAATAAGCTTGACTGGACTAAATCCACAAACTAAGGCCCTATAATAACTGTTAGGTCCCAAATCACAAAGTACAATCATTTTCTAGCCCTGGTACTTGTCTTGAGCCTAGATTACTAACATCCTAAATGCCTCAGATGTCCCAAGGCCACCTGTCAAGGGCCATGTATACACCCTTATAGGGAAGAAGAACATGAAGCTACCACAACTCAATCCAATACACTCATTCCCATCCTCGCACAAGACTAGGGAACACTATCATTAAACAGGAATATACCCACAAAGCGGACAGTAACCAACTATCAAGGTGCGAAAGTACCACCATTACTCTAATCACACACAATAAGACAGGTGGAATCTAGGATCGACCAAAGGCCACCAGCTAAGAACTCATCTCACCACACTCATTGCGCAGTAACTAAAGGCACTCCGAGGGTCTGTGGCGTCCACACGGTTGGCTAGGACTTGGGCTTAAAACCTGTACCCTCTAAGCCCTCGCACAGGCCCTCAGAATCTAACATAATAATAGTAACAATACAACGACCAACCTAACAACCTAGTCCATACTACTATCCATATCAAAAGCACAGACAGTAACTGAGTCTACAACAAACATGAATAAATGTAGCCTACCTAGATGCCAGCAAAAATTGCCACAGTGAGAAAGCTGTGAACCCAAAACTCCAACACAGTCAATATAACCCAAAATTATATAAATCATGAATCCAAGGATCAAACTATTAATAATAACACCCATATTGCAAGTAGTAATCCAGGTCAAAAAAGGGGCCCCACAACATGGAAAATTAAACTAAATGTACTAGCATGTAGCCATCAGCTTGGGGGACTCGTGATCAAATTTTAATCTTAAGGAATTAATGAATCGAATGGTAAAACTAGGTTTAAATTAATGAAATAAAGACATTTTGCACAATTAAGGTAAAGTGGGAATAACGAGAATACCTAGAAAACTCAACACCACAAACTCCCATGATATCCCATAGAACTCGCCACAACTCCCCAAGGCTAGAAACCCTCGGAACCTAGCCCACACACTTAAAAAATAGCAAGGAAATGAAATGCAAAATGAGGGGAGATCCTATATTTATTGAATGCACGGGGTAGCCAAGGTGCCCTTTTGGCTGCAGGTACGACCTCATTGAGGTGGCTGACTGGGCATAGAGGCGCCCTTTTCTAGGAGGCCCTATTAGGTGTAGGGGTAACCTCATCAGGGTGACCAAAGGGTTGTTAGTGCGGTCTTTGACCTGTTTCAGCCTTTTCAAAAAATGGGAAAACTCCGAGGGGTCTAAAACTAGCATTAAGAGTCAAAGTCTAGAAAACCAAAAGTGCATTTGGGTGGAAAACACAAAAAAACACTCAACAAAATTGATGAAACAACCATCTGAGGCAATTTAAATGAAAAAGATTCCAAACCCAAAACAATTAAAAAGGATCCCAACTAAAGACATCCACAAACCTACTCAAAATAAGCCCGCGAAGCAAGCTAATGATTCAACTAGTCCAAAATCAACATTTTAGAGCTAACGGAATCGAAGGAACCCTGATCCGATGCATTGATCATCAAAAGACCACCCGGCTCCAAAATGAACTTTAGTTGGGCTAAATTTCAGCAAAGCAACCCAAACTCAAAATTAAAAGCCTCGGACACGATCTTAAGGTCTACCAAGACTAAAGTTAGCATTCTGAAGCTAATAGAACTGTTGGAATTCAATTCTAAGGCATTCATTACAATGTCATTCTCGAGTTCCACTACTTCAAAACATAAAATTCAAATCAGGGAAACTAAGATAACGAGAAAATGAGTTGCCATGGCACTAAGCTACCGGTCCTAACAAGTCATAAATGACCCAGGACAACTATCAAAAATCTCTAAGAAAAAAGAAAATCAAGGAAATGACCGAGTGGGTCATTACAACATCAACCACTATAAAGGACTTTTGTCCTCAAAATTCAGAAAATAAGTAGTTCCTAAAGGCTCGAATAAATGTGGATATTGGGCCCATGTATCATGCTCTGTCTCCTAGGTAGCCTCCTTAACAGGTCGATGTGCCCAGCTAAACATCACTACCGGAATCTCTCTAGACCTGAGCTGCCTCACATCTCTATCTATATTAGCTTCAGGCTCCTATATACATGTTAGGGTATCATCAACCTGTATATCCTCTTGGTGAAGGACATAGGATAGGTTTGGTACATAGTGGCAGAGCATCGATACATAGAAAACTGGATGCACTACAACTAACTCAGGTGGAAAGGAAAGCCTGTAGGCAACCTCTCTGACTCTATGCAAGATCTCATATAGCCAAATAACATAATAGACCTTCTCATACCTAGCCACCAGTAGTGTTACCGCAAATCATGGTATATCCTTACAATGCCTAGGTGAATAAAGTATCTTGAACAGTAAGCCTCATGCAACAAAGTATGAGAAATTAAATAATAGTTTGAGAAATTAGAGATGAGAAGTGAAGAATAAGAGTAGTTAATTCGATTATTCGAATCAACTAAGGGAAGAAGAGAATGAACTTCAACGATCAAAAACTCAATTGAATCAACAAATGAAAATAACGATGTGAATTTCATGACAAGAGTTCAGAATCAACAATGGATGAACACCATCTCTAAAATCGTACACTAAACCTAAGAACTACTACAAGCTTGATTTAATCTTAAAAAATTGTGAAAATGTCAAAAGTCCCTAAAAAATTTAAATGACCCTCTATAGAGGTCCAAGTTTCATTATTACACTTGGGCCCAAAAGTGAGCCATAATGAAAAATTAGCCCCCATACTTTTGAGCCTCTTCCAATTATGCTCCAATTGCCTTCCAAGGCTTTCCAAGTTATCTTCCATGTTAGAAATTGCCTCCTTGGGCTATTAATTATGAACTATAAGGCTTCCATGCCATGAATCATCTTGACTAAACCTTAAAATATAGGTCTAGAGAGGTTGGTGCTTCCCGATATCATATCAATATGGATATCAACTCCATTAAGGTAACTCTTCTAACATACAAGGGAGAGAGTAACCCCAATTCCTACCTTAACTGGGAACACAATGTGAGAGGATCTTCCAAACCAACGAATTAACCAAGGATAAGAAATCCATCTATGCCATTACCCAATTTGAAGGTTATGCTTCCCCATGGTGGGATTTTTAATGGAGAATACGTTGAGATTATGGTTATGTGCACCACCACTTTGGGAAAAATTGAAAGTCGTAATGAAACGCAAGCATGTACCCCAAATTTATTACCAAGGGTTGCGTGCCAAGGTATATAACTTAAAGCAAGGAAACCGAAAGGTTGAAGAATATTATGATGAATTACAAAATTTTCAGATGATGTGTGAACATAATGAAGAACCCCATAACACTATATCCAAATTCCAAAATAGGTTGAATTATGACATCACTTCTCAAATGATTCTTTCCTAGTTTGAAACTCTAGATAAAATCTTCGATGAAGCGATTGAAATAGAAAGAAAGAATAAGGAGAAGAGGACTTTCATAACTCAAAGCTATTTTTCTCCCATGTGTTGGAGTAAGAGATAAAAAGTAGTGCAATCATCATCCATGTGGAAAAAGATAAAGAAGTCAAGAAGCCATATGAGAAGAAACTCTTTGAGAAGAGCACCTTTGAAAGTAATCCACCTCCAACGGATATGAAAGAAGGAGGTAACAATACTACTCTTTCTAAGCCTAGAGTGTTCTAATATTTCAAAAGCAAAGGCTTTGGACACGAGATAAGTGTCTGTCCAATCATAATTAATGTGACCCATAGAGATGGAGGACCCCAATTTCTTAATGAATGTGAAGATATTTATCCTCAATAGAATGAATTTGACTCTACAATGAAGAAGAGGAGTATGTCTCTGACGGCAAGGAAAGAGAAATATTGATTCCTAGTGGCAAGATGAAGAGAGGTTACCATGAATGTCCACAAAATGGAGAGATCTAAATTCTAAACTATGTGGCTCACCAGGTAATGATAAGCAAGGCTCAAGATGATCCTAGTCAAACAGAGGCACTCTTTCATTCCAAATGTCTTATCGAGGACAATGTTTGCACCTTGATTGTGGATAGTAGGTGTTGTGCCAATATTTCTAGTTCCACCATGGTATATCATTTGAAGCTAACCAACACCAAGAATGGCACCCCATACAAGCTCCAATAGTTGAATGAATGTGGAGAAATAAAAGTACACCTACAAGTGAAGATCAAGTTGAAAGTTGGGAGCTACCATGATGAACTCTTATTTAATGTAGTTTCCATACAAGTTTGTCATGTACTACTCGGGAGACCTTGAAAACACAACCAGACAACAAAGCATTATAGGAGAAGAAATGCCTACTCCCTAAAGAAGAAACATATGCTCCACCCACTACCACCCTCTTAAGTTCCTTTTATGAACAAATGAAGTCATTAAAGGAAAGGAGAGAAAAGGAGAAGATGTTGCCAAAAAGGTTAGTCATGAGGAAGAAAGTGAGAAAAAAAGAGATTAAAGGGAAAGGGCAAGGTTTTTCTCTTGAGAACTTATAAGGAGATAACGGAGGAAGTGGAGAAAAAGAGTCCATTGATCCTTATCACACATATGGATCATAATTTACATAATAACCCCTCTATTTCTTCTTTTCCCCATTCTATTTCCCTTTTTTGCAGCATTATAAAGATACCTTTCCGGAAGAGCTACCAAATGGGTTGCCACTAATTCGTGGCATTAAACATAAAAAAGACTTTATGTCAGGATCTCAATTCACAACAAGGCATCTTATCAAAGTAACCCAAAAGATAGTAAGGAATTTCAAAGGCAAGTTGAGGATCTCCTTAACAAGGACTATTTTAGAGAAAGTATGAGCCTGTGTGTGATATTGGTCCTTTTGGTACCCTAAAAGGATGTCTCATGGAGAATGTGTGTTGATTTTCATGCCATCAACAAGATAACGGTAAAGTGTCTCCACTCTATCCCTTTTAGGATGATAATAGATGAATTGAATAGTTCATGTATGTTCTCAAAAATTAATTTGAGGAGCAAGTATCACCAAATTTACATGAACCAAATAAATGAGTGGAAAACCTCCTTCAAGACCAAATTTTGTCTCTATGAATGGATGGTTATTCCATTCAAACTCACCAATGTTCTTAGTACCTTTATCAAGATAGTGAACCATGTAATAAAGACTTTTATTAGGAAGTGTGTGGTTGTGTACTTTTATGATCTCTTGGTCTATAGGAAATACCTAGAAAATCATGTGGAGCATTTGGAAAATATGTTTGATATGCTGAGAAATGAACAATTTTATGCCAATTTTGAGAAATTCCCTTTTTGTGTTGATGAGATTTTATTCTTGGGATCTGTTGTGAGATCAAAAAGTATGGAGGTCGATGAATCCAAAATAGACTCTATTAAATCTTGGCCAACCCCTAAGTCTAGTGGGGATGTGAGAAAGTTTCATGGCTTGGTAAATTTTTATAGATATTTTGTTAAGGGTTTTAGCATCATTTTCGTACCTCTCACTGAGGTTATCCGAAAGGATAAACCTTTTTTGGGGGGCACCGAACAAGCAAAGGCATTTGAAACCTTGAAATATATGCTTAGGTCCGCTTCTTTGTTGTAATTGCCCGATTTTGATAAAACATTTGAGGTTAAATGTGATTCTAGTAGAGTAGGCATCGGAGCTATCTTAATGCAAGTCCAAAAGCCCATCGCTTACTTTAGTGAAAAGCTAAAAGGTTCCACACTAAATTATTCAACCAATGATCTTGAGTTATATGCTTTAATTCGGGCACCCAGAAATTGGCAACACTACCTATTTTACCCAAGGAATTTGTGATTCGGACCGATCACGAGTCATTGAAGCACCTTCGGTCCAAAGTTAGGCTAAATCAGAGGCACGCCAAGTGGATTGAGTTTCTAGAGTCTTTCCTGATGCGAATGCGAGTACGCAGAAGCAAGATAAATAAACAAAAGATAAAAGAGAGATAGGTACACACAAGAAAAGGAAACCTAATAGTGTATCAAATCCAAAGACCATTTTAATTAATCCTAATCAAGCACAATAACTGTTATGAAGAATGCAACGGAATCATAATTCCAAAGCAACAAATGTTTCTATGAAAGAACAAATCAATAAGCTTGCCACATTATAATGCACGAAATCACTCTAATGTTCCACCTAGAGAACACTCAAAATACTAATCAAGATTTCTATTTACAATCAATATTCAATAATTTCTAGTGTTCAAAATGAAACTTACTTAGGCTATTTATATTTCTAGGCAAGTTATTACAAGTTTAGTCTTTATGGGCTTAATTAAGCTAAGTGAGATGGGTTGAGAATCGGAGATGCCTAGTAATGAGAATAGTTTAGGTGAAACACCCATTTTGACCATCTGTTGTGGGGAAAAATGCCAATTTGGCCGACCAAGGATAGGTTACTAAACAGTCCACTATTTATTGGACAACTGTCATTGGGCGAACCATCTTCAACCAGACGATTTATCTCTTGGATCGTCCACTGCCACCAGTCGGGGTCTTTATTGATTATCATTTTTGACTCCTCCTTAGTCTTTGATGTTTCTTCCGAAGCTATCCTCCACACGAATACCTAATCTTGATGGTGTTCCAAGCGTCCAAGATTACCCTCAAAATGCATTTCCTCTAGTCCCAAGCTATCCAATGCATCTATCATGAATTGATCATGAGTGAGGATGATCATTATCATGGAATGCTCTCCTGCTTGAAAATAATTCATCCTCGAATCCATACCTTGAAAACCTTACAACAAAAGCACAAACAATATGAATTTCCTCATGACATGAGGGTTATAGCATGGGTTAGCATGAATAATGTTAAGCACCAAGAAAACTTCATCTAAAAATAACCAAGGTTTCCTTATCTTAAGAGAAAAACCAACATATATATCATCATAAGCGCAAAGGTAGTATAGAAAGTGGAGAAGATCATCTCACTTCACTCGGCTCTCCTCATTTCCAAAACTAGTAGATATTAAAAAAACATGATCAAATGTTCTTTTAGGA
This sequence comes from Withania somnifera, assembly GCA_039654485.1. NCBI lineage: Eukaryota > Viridiplantae > Streptophyta > Magnoliopsida > Solanales > Solanaceae > Withania > Withania somnifera. Next base: position 10,730 of record JBDJHY010573438.1, read on the forward strand.
ATCAAATCATCGGGGAACAACATGAACTCACTATTCCTAGTGTTATTCAAACAAATTAAGGGAACATATGATATATCATCACAAGAAATTAAGAAAACACTAGGCTTTTCAAACACACAACCATGATCTATTTTTTAACATATAAATCATTTAAATAAAGTTGGAGGGATTTATCATGCATTGGGTGAGGCATAGTTCAAAGGATACCAAGACCTTGCCTACAAAAATATTACATTTCCTCCATTGATCTTCAAAAACCAAAAAAAAAGAGTACTTACCTTGAGGATAAGAGTTAGAATTTTTGCATTGGTCCTTCTTTGGTGAATCATCATCTCCTTTGAATTAAAGCACATTTTTGTGCCATACGACTTGGTCTACCATCATCATCTTTGTTTTTTCCTCACAAGGGAACTCTATGAGTGAGAAAAATCGGTTATAGTTGTTTCCAATCAACCTCAAATTTGGAGCAACCCATGTTCTCCTTGTGATTCACCATGTACCTACGAAAGAGAAATAAAAGTACTAGGCAAAGTTCTAGTATTTGGGTTAGTATGGTTTGAAAAGTCTTGTGGATCTTACTTTTCATTGTTAGAAACCATAATTTCCAAATCTCCCTCTTCTCCTTATTCATCCTTCTTCGTCATATAGAAGAGTTGAATAGTGACTTCTCCTTCGTGAGGATATACATGACTAACGGGTAAGGATTTTCACATCATCCCACTTGAAACAATGACTTCTCCTTGGTCATCATTATTCTCACCATCACTACCAGAATCATTATCTTCTTGAGACTCCCCTCCACACCATTCTTATACTTCATAAAAGATGATTTAGGAGTACATCTTTACGATTTGGGTATTTACTCATCACAAGACCATATCCTTTGCACTTGGAGCATTGAATACCTTTGAATGACATTTGGGTATCCTTGGTTATCTTTATTTGGGCATCCTTGTCAAAGGACTTTTTGTAATTTGTCTTCTCAAATAACCTTTTGTAATCCTTACTCTTCTCCAAAGTTGGGGACTCTTGCATCTCCTCTATGATTTTCCCCGAAGTATTAGAGTTGTAATACCCCTTTGGCCTCCTTTCCTTTCTTTTATTGTTGTTCTTTGAAGTCTCAATAGATGCATCAATAATATCATCATGTTTTTCAAACTTTTGTATAAGCATTTGATAAGAAATATCATCATTCAACCCGCTTTGAAATATATCCTTCATTTGATTGGGATTTTCTTGATAATCAACCCTTAGAATCATGTTTTGGAATTCATCAAGGTATTCCAAAACACTCTCATTTCCTTGCTTGAAATTGTAGAGTTTGTTGTTCTTCTTTCCGATATCTCTCCAGAACATACTTGAATCTCATAATTTGCTTCAACTCATCCCACAAAGGTAATTGATTAAGCCCTCATGTTCTCCTTCCTCTTCTTTCATATTCCCACCATGTAGAAGCAAAACCTTCAAATTGAGCTATGGCACAAATAGACTTCTTTAATTCCATAATCTCATTTGCTTGGAGAACCCTCTTGCATTTGATTTCCCAATTGACCTTGGGATCACTCTCACCTTTGATGCTAGGAAGTGATACTTTTATGGATTTAATACCCGTGTCTCAACCTCCATAACCACCTTGATCTCCATGTTTCTCCTTTTGGATCCAAGATCGGGCTTGGTTTCCATAGTAATCATCATATCCTCGCCCTCCATTGGGATTTGTCCCATGTGTTACTCCTCTCCATCGAAAATTACCTTGACCTCCCCAATAGAAGGTTAGCTTGCACATCATACTCCATTTGATCTTCAATGACCTCTTCATGTGCCTCTTGGTTAGAATTTCTACCAACTTTTTCTTTTTGGACTTGGGAATTTGGGTTTTTAGGTGGCACGTTTTGGGTTAGTGGGGTTTGATTAAGGGGAAAGAAATTTCTAAAGAAAATTCTTGGGGTTTGGTAAGCATGAAGTGGTTGTAAAAGAATGGTATTTAGGTTGGTTGGATGTAATATTTGGTGGAGGGTGCGTGGTGATACTGGAAAAGAAGTAGTTTGAGCATGGCCACTTGTGGTGGCTTAGTTTGTAGCTTGAGGGGTAGAAGCTATAGAACTTGCATGTACCTCCATCATAGCTATCCTACAATCCATCATAGGCATTCTCCCATCCATATTTGAGATCTCAATTCCATGGACTCCAATTTTTGTGATATATCGAATAATATTTCCATCATAGTGTTTGGGCTATTTTCTCACATGGGGGTTGTAATTCATCCCCATTTTCCATGTATCTAATGAAGACAAACAACAAAAACAACAAACAATGTTAGTTTAAATAGCCTCATAATAACTCGGGTTTTCACTTTTTTATGATTGCCTCACACATGGCTTGCTTGTCGTTGGTAATTGTTTATACTTTATTGGTCCACATTGGCCTTCATTGCTACTCTTGGTTGTAATAGATTCTTGTCACTCAATCAAAGGTCAAAATAAAAGAAGGCACTAGAGAAAAGAAATAAACTACGAAACAAAAGACAAAGGCATAAAAGAATAATGGGTAGACGAGAAATGAAATAGATCAAAACAAATTAATCAATCAAGTAAGAGTGATTACTTATTCCTAATTAGCATTTGGAATCAAGAAATTAAAAAAAAAATCAAAGAAAAGAAACTACTAATCAAATTTAATGTGAGTTTGGGTCTTAAACTACCTGGAAGCAACTTCACTGGAGGTTTGGGAGAAAGGGAAGACGGTTCTTTTTCCTTCAGATGAATCATCCAAATGACCGTCCAAATAAGTCCCACTACATAGAAAGTTTTCCCTCAGGAAAAACCTTTTAGGCGAATCGCCTAGCCTCAGGAGATTCGCCTGAAGCTTCTTCTATTCTAAGACGGGCTGTCTGGAACTTAATTTGCAACAATAAGGTGATTTTATTCCAAGGATGATTTTGCTGGTCTCCATTCACTTAATACTCATCTTTTTCAAGGTTTTAACACTTTTGGACCACCTTTAATAAGGGTTTTGGGATCAACTAAAATTGTTTAGTCTTTTTCTTCGTGTGAAAAAAATTAAGAACACCAAGAACACCTTCAAAATTTCATAATTCCAAACCTTATCAAATCAACTCCAAATTCAACCAAACTTTAACCATATCTTTCTCTTAAAATGGGGAAAATAAACCATAACATTTTAAGCCCGTAAAACACCTAGCCCTTTTCTCATGCTTCAAAGCTTCAATACCCAACAATGGTAACTCACTCAAATCAATCCGGATTAGCTTGAAACTTTAGATTTAGACTCAATGAAGTATGGGGAACACATTTTAGATACTCAAATCTCAAAATAAACAAAAAATTTTGGTGCAAAAATTTCAGTTGCTCTTTTTTCTACATAAAGGAAATCACAACCAGTATGAAGTTTATAGGAACAAGATTCTATGAGGCTTTGATACTAGATGATGCAAATGTGAGTACACAAAAGCAAGATAAATAAACAAAAGATAAATGATAGATAATTACATAAAAGAAAAGGCAACCTAATCAAAACTAAGGGTGTATGAAAACAAAAGACCCTTTTAATTAATCCTAATGAAGCATGATAACTCTTATGAAGACCACGAGGGAATCATAATTCTGATGCAACCAACATTTCTATGCATAAACAAAGCAATAAGCTTCCCATATTCCGACGCACAGAATCACTCTAGTGTCTCACACAAAGAAACTCAAACTACTCATTAAGAGTTTTGCTTATAATCAATATTCAATAATGTCTATTCTTCAAAAAGAAACCTACTTTAGCTATTTATAGTGCTAGGCAAGTTATTACAAGTTTAGCCTTCATAGGCTTAATTAAGCTAAGTAAGATGGGCTGAAAATCGGAGATGCCCAGTAATGAGAACAGTTTGGGAGAAACACCCATTTGACCGTCTGTTGTGGGACGAAACGCCCATTTGGTAGTCCAAGGATAGGCCACTAAACAGTCCACTCTCTGTTGGACTCCCATTGGGCAAATCGTCTTGGACCAGACGGTTGTCTCTTGGGCCGTCCACTGCCACCTAGTCGAGGTCTTTGTTGATTCTCATTTCCGACTCCTCCTTGGTCCTTGATGTGTCTTCCCAAGCTATCCTCCACACTAATACCTGATCTCGGAGGTGTTCCAACCGTCCAAGATTACCCTTAAAATGACTTTCATCGAGTCCCAAGCTATCCATTGCATCTATCGATCCTAAGTGAGGTCGGTTATTATCATATCAATGGGCTGTGCGGCGCACAAGGCAGTGCAACTTAAAAAATCTTTCAACTTCACATGTTTAGCTCGTCTCATGGTTTCTTCATCATTTTGGTTCAGTTGAAGCCATATTTTACCTGAAACATGCTAATCATATGAATTAGTACACCTACTCCAAATATCACGAAACACGCTAGGAAAACACACATTTATTCTTAAAACTTGGCTAAACTATAGGTAAAAAGTGGCACTTCGGTGTATAAATGCGCCTAAGATCACCACCCTATACTTAAAGCCTTGTTCATCCTCGAACAATTCAATTCACACATTCACTTTCAAAGCCTTAACAACGCCAGATGAGTTCAACTATCTACACTTAACAATGACAAATAGTTTAATCATGATCAACCATCCTTTTAATTAAGCATGCTTTTATCACAAAAGGGACCTTCACATGAAATCACACACCTTTTAAACTGACTTGTTATGTATATTTAGGGCCAACTTGATGATATGATGGAATTGACTACTTTAGTTCACCAAGTTATCACCAATTTGTTCTCTCACATTTAAATAGGTTCCCCAACTTCACATTATATAATTTGCATAAGGGACACATTTGATCAATGCAGACACTTACACTTCAAAGAAATTCTCAACACATGCAACATACCATAAGATTTCCCAAAGTGTATTACTAAAACAAACAAGGCATTTACTTATTGGATCAAATGGACTTAATAGGTTGTAATGTCAGCTAAGGGTTAGGTAGAGACTATTTGGTTAATAGTGATTACTATCCCTAAGCACTTTAAGACACCATGTTCCTATTCTTGATAATCATTTTTACTTCCATTGCCCAATCTTTCTATTGTTCCACCTCAATAAAATCATTTTCGCCCTTTACACACCAATGCATAACATTATTCCTTATTATATCATTTTTTGTGTATCACATCATGTGCTTCTCATGGGCACCACATCTGTTGCTCTATTTACTAGCATTTTCCTACCTCCCTTTATGTTTTTCTTTTCTTTAGTAGACATGTCACTACAAGTGCATTAGGGCCTATTTGGATCAAATTAACATGAGTCCTCATGAACAAAAGGGACTTCGGTCATAATGTGGTTTTTATCAAAAAATTAGGCTTAAAGGCTCAAAGGGGTTGACTAGGGAAATTGTAAAGGTAGGTACAATTATGGATTTATGGTACAAACTTTACAACAACAATAAGAAGTTTGTCATGTACCAAAAAATGCTCTCTTGGGAAATGTGCGCTCTCTCTCTTCCTCTCTCTTCTCCTCACCTTCCCTGTTTCAGGCGTACTTTTTTCGATGATTAACCTATTTATGTCTAGTGATGGAGCAGAGGGTTACATTTGTATAGAGTGGGAAAACATTCCATTTAGTTGACATCAGTAATGAAGGTGAATGTTTGTTTTCCCCTTCTGAAACTAGCAGGCGGTTTAGAAGCAAGTTTAATATCAACAAATGCAATCTACAGTGGGTGGTTGAAGCATTAAAGCACACTTCTTTGCAACCAGGTAATAAATGCAGAGTGCAGAAAAGTGCAGAGTTACAATTTCAGGGTAATACAAAACTTTAATAGCTATGGCAGGTTCATTAGAATTGATGCATTTCTAGGGGATAAAAAATCTACTATCATTATCCTTGAAGGAAGTTACAA